>JANHFX010026220.1:50168-62418 GCA_027560015.1 Chloroceryle amazona
ATATATTAGATGTAAAAAGAGAATAATAGAAGAGATCGGGCAAGTTTGACTTTGTGTGTGAGTAAAAAAAAAAAAAAAAGGGGAGGGGGGGGGGGGGGGGGGGAAATGCTGTCTACTGCTTGATAGACAGAGAGGACTAAACAGCAGAACAACACTAATAAGATCTGTGACAAGAAGCCCATTACTTATGCCCTTTTCCTACCAAGGCTTCAACTGTTATGACATTAACAAATCTGGAAGACTAAATCTCTAATGAATATATGTTTAAAGATCAGGTTTGGAAAACTTCAAGACAGGGTCAAGCCAATACCATAGTTTCAAATAATAAATGACATAAGAGATCAGATTTAGATGAACCATGTGACATACTTGATTTCAGATACAAAAGTCAACTGTGAGTTTCCACATCAATATAGGATAGAAGTATTTTTCAACTTGCTTATGTAGTAATATTCAGCAAAAGAATTTCATTGTCAAGGACACTTCATTCTACATAAAACTTCTTCCATTTTACCAAATAATTCAGCTTCCAAAGGAAACCTAATTAGCCTACAATAGCCGTAGAAGACACAGAAAAGGATGATGTACTAGGAACCATACTGCATGGTAGGTTAAAGCCAGTCTGTGGTTGTGTCTGCTTTTAGAAATATTTTAGTTAATGTATTCCCCCACACGTACATATATGAATCATCCAAACATATTTTTATACCTTGTGGGAACACTCTACATTTGCTGTTTATTTGATTTGATGCATCTGGATACTATAATTTTGTTCACATTCAATTAACAGCTTAGATACCCATCTCCATGACCATGTTTCTCACAAATTTATTTTATTAAAACAACTTGTAGCAGTGAACTTGTGTTTTCTGTTCATGTGCCAATATCCAGACCTTCTAGGGATGTTTTTTCACACTGAAAGCTGTAAATCATCTCAGATGCAACAACCTTTTTAATTGGCTTGTGTTGCACACAACAGCCATACAGCTCTAATAAGCCAGTAATAGCATTTCCCTTTCTCATAGTGTGTTCTCTGTAGTACTCATCCTGCTTGGCAGATTCTTCCATCTCTTTGGTACAAATGGTTAATTCCTCCAGCATATTCCTTGTGCCTCTAGCCTTCTTTTAAAATGTTGACTGTATTGCTTTTCCGCTACTTTCACTCCAGATTTATTTTGGTGATGCCATTGTTCAAAATACCTTCACTCTATTCCCTTATTTATTATATATTACTATCAATAAACAATTTCTTGTGAAGCTAAAATGGGAAAGAATGGTTTCTTTTTCCTGCAATGCTTTTCTTGAGGTAATGCTACTCAGATTTATAAGATGAAGGGAGAAATACAACTTTTTCTTATGAACATCATTTAGAAAAAAAAATAAAATAATTTTTGACATTTCTCTACAGATACATTCACTGCTGTGCAACTGCACTTATCATTTTGTCCCCCCTTCTCTCATTTCAGATAGCAATTTGGAACAAACGCTTATTTGTTCCCCCATAATGGTTAATGGATCATATTTAGCTTCTGCAGAGGAGGGCACCCGCATGGTTTTTGCAAATGTTGCTGAACAATTACAGAAATTCTAGTACAGTAGGGTATAAATATGCTCGCACATACAAGCATCAGTTGAAATTATCTTTTCTTGTTTAATTTCCATTGGTTTGTAATATACATATTTACATATATGAGATGTAAAAATTAAGATGATGAACAGAAGTATAAGTCCAGTACTTAATAGGAGGAATGAACAAGTAATAAATGGCAAATGATAGATTGAAGTCAGTGTTATCTTCTTTGGTTTCAGTTTTCACAGAGAAGTAAAAAAATTATCACACAGTTAATAGACAATTAATATTGTTAATATTTTATGTTAGTAAGATGTTTAATATTGCAAAGTGTGAATGCAAACACAGACCAGAATATTACAAAATATATATAAAACAGAAGTACTGAAACTGGAAGCAAATCAGGAAGTTTTAAATAAAGGCTACATAATGGAAGGCATGGCTTACTATCAACAACTAACTCTAAGACCCTGAGAAGAATGTGTGGGAAACTAGAGAACTGGGAGAACAAAGGGTATATATCATTACAGTTAAGGCAAAAATACAGAGTAATTAGAGCAAATGAACTGAAAATTGACACCTCATAAGACAGTGGAAAAAACTGCTAACAATAATCTTGTATGCAGCTAGAGAATTAGAAAGTGAAAAACCTACATTAGCTACTTCTGATGAGCAGCAAGTCATATTCAGATAGTGTAATTTTTTATTATTTCTTTTTCCTATTTGAAAATGTAGAAATGTAGGAATTAAGGCATCTAACATAATTTCATAGGACATTCTTTACGCAAAATAAGGAGATTTGGTGCAGATGGAATTACTATGAAATGGGTGTACAAATAGGAGTGGCACCTTATTTAAAAGAAAAGCTGTCAATAGGTCTATATCAAGCAAAAAGAAAATTATAATGAGTCTCTGCAGGGCCTGACATAATTATAGTGCTAACTGTTTGGATAGTGGATTGTAAAATAAAATTTAAAAAAATGTGGATAACGCTAAATTGGGAGGAACTATAAGCACTCTGAAGGACGTAATTAGAATTTAAAATCACCTCAGTAAACAAAACACAGTTTCACACCAATAATACGAAGTTCAAAGACAGATGAATCACATATGGAAAGAAAAATCAAATGATCAAATGCAGTAGTATTGAATGAAAAGCAACTTTGCTAAATCAGCAAGAACACACAAAAAGCTCCAGATTATCACAGACTGCAAGTTAAATATAAGTAAAAACAAGTTACTGTTGACAAAGAGTCCTTTTCCCTATTCTTATGTTAATTTGTCTTTGGCCTCTAAAGGGTGAGGAAGGCCACAGATGTATTTGCAATATCTGTGGTGTTCGCCCTCTTAGAACAGTACTGAAATTGTACTTTAAATGCAAACGAGTCTTTGTTTGCATCAGGTCTGTCAGTGCTGGGACATAGCAGGAGCTATTGGGAGATAAGAGGGTCTGAAATCAATATTCCTGTTCTGTCTCAAGGTTGCCATGGACGTCATACCTGGGAATATATTGGTAAGTACTATGGGACAAATCTCCATGCATTCTGACTGGTTCACTGATTATGTTACAATTCCCTGATACAGTAATGGGTCTCAGAAAAAAATAGAACTATTCCCTTTTATAAATAAGAAATGAGCAAGAGCCTGGAGTTGTTTTCATGAATAGTTGAAGACGCATTAGGAAAGAAATAAGGTATTTCTGCGACCTGTTCCTATATTTAGACCCCTTGGTAGTATTACACTTCATGATTTTTTTTTGTATCTTATCTTTGTGAATGAAGTGGATCCGTCTTTATAAATATTCGTACAGGTGGTTAAAAATAATTCAACTTCAACATCAAGATATGAGAGCCATTAACTTAATGACACCAGCGGTAGTACTCTTGCTTTCATTAAGTAATACTACAATAGCATCCATATTAAGTTATTAAACAAGAGTTTCAAAAGTGAACTTTCTAACAGCAGAAAGCCTCCACACGGCAAGGAAGGTAAGAAAGATATAGTTATTATCGCTGAACTTGCATTTGCATTTCAGTTTGACATGGCTATTTTATCTACTAAGAGGTAGAAGAATAGGAAAATTACTCTAAAACACAGGCAGAGCAATCAGGTGGTTAAGCAAGAGCTTTCCAGATATCCTAAACCAGCAACTTTCCTTTTTTTTCCTGTCTCCATAGAGAAAAACACTTTGTTGTTTTTTTTTTTTCATTTTTAGAATGGGAAGATTAGAAAGGCTTTTACTGTAATTTTCCCCCTGAAATCCCAAAATTATACAGTTCTGCAATAGTTAGGGTTTGTTCTTCGAGTCTTATTGCAGAACATTCACCCATCAAATCAGTTTATAGTCTAGATGGCAAGTACCCAGGCTTTACAGTGGAACAATACCAAGTTACTGTTTTGCAGAAACCAACCTGGGGAACAGACATGTGCTAGCAGGGCATATTTACTTGCATTTTGTCTGGTGAGATCTGCACTGCCATATCTTTACCCATTGAAAATGAATGCATGTTTCTTCTTACCTGATTAATAAACAGTACCGCCTTGAGAAGGCTGCTATCTGCCACAGAGTAATGAAACTGAAAATTGCAATTCTTGCTGGAGCAATGACACATGGAGTTGTTGAGATAACTGCTTTTATACAATGCGTTGTCATTAGCTTCTAACCACTCAAAATGACCTGAAAAATAAAATTTTTAGAAAGTGCATTTTTTTAACAAAACGTTTTTTTGCCCCAGTCTATGAAAATAAGGACTGATTTCCTGGAGCCATCCTGGCAACAATGGATTCTGATCATTATGCTGATGATGTGACTTGAATGTCATGTAAGTGTTTCTTGTTAAAAAGATAGATAGACATATATCTTCATTTGTCTCACAGATAGCCCCAGCAACCAAGAATTACATTATCTGATAGTATCTTGAAGTTGTTACTTTGCATGTTAAAAAGCTGAAAGCAGTCCCACATTCAGCTCAGCCTCCCTATGTATACATCATTCAATACTTAATATTTGGAAACTAGACTCTTCCTTCTTACACTATGGTTTCTAGAAAATATGCTTTTTACAGTAATACCGTAAAAATACTGTCGATTCTTCAAAGATTTTAAACAAAAACAAAACAACAAAACAAACACATTAAAAAAAAGGAAGGTGACAGTATGAAGTGTTCTGCCTTATTGCTACAGGAGACATTAGCATCTTCACCACGTAATCAATGTCTTTACAACTTAGCCAGAATTTCTGCAGGAAAATGTTGGAAGCATATTGTCTTCCCATCTGAGGCAGAAAAGCAATTTGTGCTGTTCTTGACCTACTGCCCCTTATAAAAGCATCCTACAGAGTTCTAAGAGAGTACTCCATCCCTGCAACAGTATATTTTGTCAGAAATAGAGAGGCTAAATACTTTTTACTAAATATATCAGTTCTTTTTTCCCCCTCCTGAGTCACTGAATATTTTACTGCCTTCTAACATAGCTATTAAAATAATAAACAAGGACTGATTAAACCTCTTAAATTTGCTGTTTCTGTGTTCATGTCTCTAAATACAACTTATTTCAAAGGCAGTTTATTTCAAGGTGAAGGAAGAAAGTGTTATTTAACAAAGAAAATCTTCATTCCTATAAGGAAACACATTCATTTTGTTTTGTTGCCTATCTACTCTGTGTTATGCAAAGTTTTACACTGAAATGTATGATTGCAATTTCATTGGTTTGTAATTTCATGCCACAGCAGCTAATCTTAATGTAAGGAATTATAGATTTAACCCAGCATTCTATTTCACGGAGAGCAACAGAACATCTACGCTTCTATAACTACTGCCTTGCACAGAAGAGAAATATGCATCAACATTAGAATTTACACTACCAGTTTCTTATCTAACTTCAGAATATTCTGATACCATTATAAAACTGACCTTCTTTTTTTTTTTTCTTAGCCTAACAATAATTAACATTGTTTCCTTCCTTCAGTTTAATTTCTGAATCTTTAAAAACAGGGCAAGGTGGAGTTGACATGATTTTTAGAGAAGAAAGCAAGTGAACAGCAGTAGATAAACAAAAGCTCTAAGAAACATCCAAAATGATCATGTGTCCACAAGGGATACTGGATAGTTTTCAAGGAATAAGTTTTATACCAGCATTGTGGGTGCTTCTGAGACAAACTGAAACCTTCTTTCAGAAAAGTAGACTCCAGAAACACCTGTTCAGAAAATACTGATTTTCTTTTTTTTACTATTACTTTTTCCCCATCCTCTCTATAGCCTGTAAAAGTAGAACCATGTCAGTTTAACTGGAGAGGCAATAAACTATACTCAAGTACTTATTTGTTTCCCCTCTTATGGGAATTTATTACTATTACCTTTAGTGAACACTCACCGAGTAGCTTTCTAAATATTATTAGTATTGCAAATGTTACTCTTTCAATCATTACAAACTCTGCAGCATTTCTCTACAGTCTGAATTTCCCCCAGTCCAATACCACATAGCGTATTTCTGTGTTTGTGCTCTGACCTTCTTTACAGATTGTTCTCTTGAATTTTCACAGCTTTCTGTTTCTGAAGTGCCAAACTTCCCCATATTTTTAGAAGTAGAACAGGAATCCCATAAGAGCCACCTCATTGCTGCCAATGTGGTAGTAGGGCTGAGTTGCACAGATGTGTGTGTTTCTGGCAAGAGATGCTGGGATGGTTGCCAGAATAAAGACTGTAGACTTTACTATCATTCCAGAAAGACTTTTATCCTCTCAATGTGGCTGCTTAGTCATGTTTTAGGTAGATGGTAATCTTTTTATTTTGAATAAAAATTTTGTCTGCTGTAAGCAAAATCTTGGAGTCCTACAGAAAGATCAGCCACTGGCTGTAACATAGACCAACTAAAAGCAGTTTACAACTTACTGCTGAGGTGGCCTAGTGAATCTATCTGTATCCTGCTACACTGAAAACTCAAAGCCTATAAATATTTAGCTGCTCAACACCATCTTAATCATTTCCTGACTCAAATATTTTGTCCCTCCTTATGCTTTAATGCATGGGGGTTTATTTCAAAAAATAGACAACTTTGAATCTATGCTACTGGTTTTAGAGTAACAACAGAGCTTTCAGTTAAAACTGGGCCACAGAGTGAACCATTCCTTTTCTGGAAATTTCTCTTTCCCAACAGAGAACTGTTCAGTCTCTGACCCAAACCTCTGAAACCTTCACACTCAACCATTTTGAAGAAAGAAGGGGTCAAATCTGCCATTGTTTCTACTTGAAGGTGAATTTTCATGAACTCACAAGACACGGATGAAATCTTGAAGAAGGAAGAAAAAGAAGAAAAAAAATATATAAAAGAGTAATACAATAGAATCACATATTTTAATGATTTGGTTGGGTTTTTTGTGTTAAACCTGATGAATTTTTATCGTTAGTTATCTGAAATGTTCGGTTTAAAAGCTGTAGAACCTCCTTTGATTTCTGTTTGCATCTCACAATCTTTATTTTTATTATGCAGAGAAGTGGTTTCATCAGTTCTTTATTAAAGAAGCGTTACCCCAGCTGTAGGAAACTAGATAAATCCAATGTAAGAAGAATGAACTGTGGAAACTACATAGCATGCTGAAAATATCAGTAACGAAATCAACAACAGCAAAACCAAGTATTTTCTGAACAGTATTGCAGGAGAATATAAATCCTTTGTAAGAACTTTTGACACTATAGAAATTAGAGGAAAAGTTACCGAGAAAGTGCCTACAAAGAAGAGAAGAACAGAAGCAATAAAAGAACAAAGAAAAAGAGCCTGCCAAGGACAGAAAGTATTTTATTAAATTTAAGAATACCAGGAAAGAAGGATTATTCAAAGCCCATAAGCAATCCTTTCTTTATAAATACAACTGTCCAGGCCTCTGCTTTATAATTTAGTTTCTTACCTCTTTTCTATTTATAGTAGTAAAAAGCTTTGATGAAAATCAGAAACTAAAGCTTAGTCAAGCTCTATTTGCATTGAAACCTTGAGCCCTCAAGAATAGCATTTTTGTTTGCATACCAGTTCTTCAGTGTTTAGAATTTTAGTTAATATTTGACCTCTTCATTTATGTCTCAACACATACGCATGAATAGAATAGAATGTATCAAGAGGTGAGCAATCATAATTCAGATTTTTCAATACATTCCAATGTTAATGATGAATTAAATGCCGTGTGTTGTTTTGACACATTTCTTCTTACATCATTTTTTTTTCCCATTATAATATGGAAACACAGGGAATGTCCACAAGAAGTTGTTTACATTATATGTTCAGCCTACTCAGTTACCTCTATGTTTTTATACAATAATCCCCAAGCACTTATACAACAAACATTTCAAAATGTGTTCTGTTTTGATAGATGTTCTTGTGACCTAGTCCTGTAAAAGCCACTTATAGACAGTATCTTTTCTGTTAGTACAATATTGCCATAAACAAGAAATCCATATCCATTACTAACTGTTGAGGTATGATGTTAAGGTATGGCACTGATACAACATAGTTCAGGGAGATGTTTAAAATGAAATCAAATAAACGTCTCATTCTTTTTTGACATCCCAGTGGAAATTGAAAGATGGAGTGAGTTTGGGTTTTTTTAAATATGAGAAAAAATTCTGCTTTACTAGTCTATATGCTCTCTGTTGTACATAAATATTAAGACACAAAAATTAAGAGTGTATATACTCAACTTTTGTTTGCTCTTGCATTCTAATTTGATTTATAGTTACTAGAGTATTGAAATGCATGCTAAAATTTATTGTAAAAATCTTTCTAAAATAAAAACAGTATTTAAGCATTCATTCCACTGCTACCATTAAGATATACTCCATTTCTGTGGGCTAAGAGTTCAAGCAGTGATCTCCACACCAGGAGTTCTTCAGAGCTATATCACAAATTATACTATTACAACTAGTGCTACTTAACCCTTTTGAATGGTGATTCCATTCCACATTACAACACCAACATTTAAGCTTTCAAAAACCTTTCCCATAAACACATAGGCAAGAACCACACAGCGACTTCAAAAACAAGTGCTGCTCTTCTGGAAATTGCAATTGGATTAACTTTATGTTTTTTAACAGTAATAAACCATTTTGTATGATAAATATTTCTCTGCAGGTTCCCTAATTAAAGATCTAAAGTTAAATTCCTGACTGTATGCTTATAGTAGTACTATACAAGTAAATTTGCCAAGTGTCAAGACCAAACTAGAAAAACCACACACACAGCCTGTGGGCTTAGATGGATTCAATTTAATTTTACCAAACTGTTGCATAGTTCTCATACAAAGAATTAACGGGAGAATAAATCAGTTACTAGTTTATATGGGAATACTTACATCAAAATCTTTCATGTTTCACCAGCATGTGTGTTCATGTTGCCCTTACTAAATGGTCTAAGCAAAAACTAATTTAAAGTACAAAACACAAAAAATTACTTTTCATGGTTGTGTTTCTACAATGGGTCACCACATGGTCCTAAAAAGCTCTCTATTCTTCATGACAGCTAGTAATCATGCATTAATTTAAATTTCCCACCTTGAGTATTGTTGCTCCAGTCTTTCATGAAGGACCAGGAGGCAATCTTGTGCCTGGCTTGCAGTCGTGCCCACATAGCAGGCTCAGCTGGCTGATCCAAATGCCACTCACACATGCCAAGCTCAAAACTGAAAATCTGTAGTTCTAGAAGACAAATAATCACTTTACTTCTTAAGAAGTCATTATTTATGAGACTACTTCCCATTAGAAGTGTAGGCTTATTAAACAACTTGACAACATTTCTGCTTCTGGTTGCTTCAGAAGCATTGTGTATCACTGAGTGCTGTCTATCATTTCAGGCTGCCATCTTTAATGATACTATTTTAAAAAAGTCATTTTCTAAAGATGGATGTTTCTTTCAGGGCAATGGAGTTCTATTTAAGCTAGCCAGTCATCGCAACCCTCATGAATTCACTTCCATGGAGAGAGCTGCCAGAAAACATAAAAAATTATGCATCATAACAAGAAATACACATTTACTTTTCTGTATGATAGCTACAGAAACCTAAGTTCTGAGGGGTTAGACTCAACAACATCTACATAATACCTGTAATATAATGCTTCTTTTTAGAACCAAAATCTTTCTAAATACATCACCACATATTTTCAATAATGTTTTATGGGCAAGTCATGCCTGACTAATCTACCGGACTTCTACAATGGAGGGACTGCAGCAGTGAAAAGGGAAGAGATATGGATGTCATCTACCTGGACTTCTGTAAGGCTTTTGATATGGTCTCCCTCAAAACCCTTACCTCTAATTTAGAGAGATATGTTTGATGATTGGACTGTAAGACTGATAAGAAATTGGCTGGATGGCCTTGTCTATAGAGTTCAATGTCCATTTAGAAACCAGTAATGAGCAGTATCCTTCAAAGGTCCATACAGGGACCAATACTTTTAAATATCTTCATTATGACACAGCGTGACTGACTGTGACCTTCAGCAAGTTTGCAGATAACACCAAGCTGAGCAGTGTGGTTGATATGCTAGAAGGGAGGAATGTTATCTAGAGGGACCAGAACAGGCTTGAGGAGTGGGTCCGTGTGGACCTCATGAAGTTCAACATCTTACACTTGAGTCAAGGCAATCACCACTACAGTCCAGACTCGGGTACTGATATATTGGGAACAGCCCTGCAGAGAAGGACTTGGAGTTACTGGTGTGTGAAAAATTGGACATGAGCTGGCAATGTGCACTTGCAGCTCAAAAATCCAATCACATCTTGGGCTGCATAAAAAGAAGTGTGGGCAGCAGGTTAAGGGATCTGTTAGCGTGGGTCCAAAGAAGGGGCATACGAAGTGAGAAGACCTTGTTGAAATTTTTTTTCCTGTGGAAACTGTAGAGTCCTAGAATGGTCTAGAAAAGAATGGTTTTTTTTTTTAGTCAAATTTAAATATTTGATAAAAGTTTTTAATTATTGAAACAAAACATTTTGATTCATTCTGAATTTCATTAATTTAGTTGTAAATATTCTGAGGTCACCTGTTTGTTTTGACAACAATCTCAGTCTCTTGAGGCATAATACCCATTTTCCATCTCTTAAGTTTTCAGCATGTTAGACAACAGTAAGATTAATATTTTGGATTTTCTGGAACCCCATCCCTTTTCACCTGAAAGACATGCATCTGTGATATTAAAGGCTACATCCATCCATAATTAGAATTGAATAGGGATTTAAGTTTGAGATTTTTTTTTTTCAGTTGAAGCATTCATAGTGGATTTTTGTCAAAATTAATGCATTGTAAGAAATATAAATACTCCATTTTTTCAGGAGAAAAAAAACCAACCTCTCTGCTTTGCAGAGAAGGCATACTACTTTTGCATTACAAGTGATTTAAGGAAGACAAAACCTTCATTCTTCTTTACAGCATTCTACTTTCATGCCTTGCGGCTCTTTGCTTTCACCCCTATGGCAAGGCCAGAATGAATAAAGTTCTTTACATATATAATTTATCAGAAATTAAGAGGCAGTTCTGCAGAGCAGTCTGACGCTTGGGTATGTATAAGAAGCTTTTGAATAAGTCTACTGAAGGTATAATTAAAGGAGTTTGTGTATTACATATGTTTTGTAGCATAATTTTAATATTTTCTATTTGGCAGCTAAAATATTTTTTTCTGTGATACACATGCAATTGTATAATAAAAAGCAATGGTGATTTTGAGTGATAATTGAATCAATTTGGCAGCTGTTGGGAATACCACAAACTGTAGAGTATTTTTAAATTGATATACTGAAGACATGGTTTTGGTGGGATTTTTTTAAATGCATAAGGTTTACTGTCAAGCAGAACTGGGCAAGAGACTGAAGAGGGGCAGTTTGGGAGACAGGGGATGAAGAGAAGGGAAGAAAAAAACCCCTAAAACTTAATGAAATTACATGTATATTTAGCCATCAGACTTTATATCAAGAAGCTCCTGAAAGCACAAATACTGCAGCTGTTTTACTTATGACCCTAAAAGCACATTCATACTCATGAATACAAAAGCACAGGTCATTCCTTACTGATAATCATGAACAGCACATTAAAAATGCAAATTTTAAGTACAAATTTCATGCAATCAAAAGGGTCTTCATATGAAGTCTTCTTAACCAGACATTCATAAGGACTGGAGAAAAAAAATATTTCAGATTCAAACCACCATTAATCTGACATTTTGTTTTAATTGTTGGAAAATGTTCTGTAGTAAAACACCTCTTTCAGGGAGAAAATTAAGATCCTTTGACCCTGAATTTGGCTGCTGGGAGCAATTTAGATGTCACCTAATGAAGCTGACTTTTCCTAATGGGGAAGAAGAGCATAAGAATTGTCTCTTATTAGAATATAGCTGAGATACTTAGCAGTGCAGCATCTCAATCTGTAAGCCACACTATGTATTTCAACAGCTGTCATGTAAAGTAAGTTTAACACCTAGATTTCTAAGTTCTGGTGAGTACACCCTCTTTCTGTTTGAATTTTTGATTACTTTTTTTTTTCTCCTATTTGCTTTAGAAGAACTTTATGAAAAAAAGCCAATATAGTTGTTCAGAGAGATTTATATACTCCTGCAGGAACTGGTAAAGCAATGATATATGTTTATATGTTACCAGAATCTAGCAATGCCTTTTTGTCAGTTTGGGTGTTTTGTTCTTTTTTTTTGGGGG
>JANHFX010026221.1:5452-16815 GCA_027560015.1 Chloroceryle amazona
GGTTGGACTGGATGATCTTTCAAGGTCCCTTCCAGCCCCTGACATTCTGTGATTCTATGATTCTGAGAACTATTTTTAAGTTGTGAAACAATTAATATGTGTTTTGTGATCTGAATATGAAAACTACTGTCTTTATACATGCAAATTTATCAGAATCCTATTACTAAATAGAGCCAAAATGTTTATGTAGATCCAAGGTACAGTTGAATGTCTTCCTGACCAAGTGTCCTTAATTTCACTAAGTTAAGAAAAAAAAAAGACGAAAAGACAAAAAGAAAAAAAAAAAGACAAAAAAAAAGACAAAAATTTGTAGCTGCTTACACTGCAGTTAAAAGCAGTAGGAAAATGTCAAAGTAAGTCTTGAGACTAAATGTTTCTGAGTATATGTCAGCAAAGAAGATGTAGCTGGAAGTCTTGCAAGTGCAATTCACAGTTTGGGAATTTCAGTATCTAGCTCAGAGCTGTTTGAATCTATTTCTAAATAGAAGAGCAAGCCATAGTATTTCTCCCAGGCAACCAGTCCACTTAATGTCAATCAGAGAGCTATTTTTATTTTACTTTATCCAAGTATAGTATTATAAAAATAATTATTTTTCCCAATATGATTTGTTGACATCCTGGGCATTTCTTTTGGGTAGTAAATTCTACTCCCTGAAGGTATTGTGGAATTCAGGAAATTGAGATAATATAGTACATTCTTGCCTCTTGAATTTCAGTGCTTCGTAAACCTGACAACCACAATGAACTAGTACAAGAGATCCATATTAGTGTCAAGAAAAAATTTTGCTTTGGGATACAGAAAAGAGGATTTTTGTTGTGCTTATTTTGTATTTTATTTAAATGGTTGTCTTGAAATAGGAAAGGATTGACTAAAAAGAATGCTTTCTGGATAAACAAGCACAGAATAATTTTTCCTGGCACCTCATTTTGAGATGCTTGGTCTTATGCAGTGCCTTTTCACCATTTCTTTATCAATTAACATTAAAGATAATTGAACTAAATCCAATACACTGTCTAAAGGTCACTACCCTTGCATCTCAGCTAGTTTACAACTCATGCTGTCAGACTACATATTATCAATTGGAAAAGCTGCTGACCGACTTCTGGTACAGATTTATGAAAAAGTAAGTGTCCAGCATTGTTTCCTTGGTTTTGGTTAAGTGGTCTGTTCCTGTGTGATTTCCACATGGTATATAAGAAGGAATGTATTATTTTTCACCTAATCACTTTTCTTCTAATAGTTTAAATGTATGAAGTTGAAAACTGTATTTTAAGTTAATGGAGTTGTTCCATGTTAAAGAAAAAGAAATGTTTCAAGAGTGAGGTGGACTAAAGTTCCTCACTGCAGAAAGACACTGCTTTGAGGAAACTAGAAAACAGTGCTTCAAAGACAGCATTAAATTCTGTGACAGCCAAATATCCCACACAATTCAACATCAAATACATGAGTGAGTAACGATACTCTGTCTCTGGAGCACAAACAAGCTAAAATGACCATGCAGGACTCAAATTATTTTTTTTTTCTCTCATTTCACTCTCAGAGGATCTCTGATGTTCAACATCTTACAGCTTCCATAGACTTGGATACACTTACATTGATTTCTGTGCTACCATTAAGCTCTTAGGAAAAAAACACAAAACATCAAAAAATGAAAACATCGCAAATTAAATTGATATATCATAAAGTGAACATACCTTAACTAAAATAAAATAAAATATATCACAAAGATAGCTTTAATTACCACAGTTCATCAGAAAAAGTACAGAAAAGTCAATTACAGAAAAATCCCTCTATCATCCTTATTTCATAAAAGTACAAGGTAATTTGTTTACAAACGGGTGTACAGATTTCATAGAATTAATGGGAATTTTAAAAAGAAAGACTTCTGGGGAAATGATACAGGCACAGTCCATCAGCATCTGCCTTACCTTCTGACAGTCTTGTTAGTCCTGACATGCCAGTTGTCTACAGAACCTGCCAAGAAAACAGATGCTACTCAGGGTTAACACAGACCAGAAACTGCTGCCCTAAGTAAAAACCATCTTAGTGTAATGTTTTACTGGTTAAAAAAAAAACAAAACCTTATATTTGAAAACTAAGGATTTTTTTAAGAGGCTTAGTAACTAGTAAGAGTTGAAAATGAAGTCCTAAATTTTAGGTGAAACTATGAGTTTAAAAAAACTTTCAGATTGCTCTGAACTGTCAGGTACTCTTGCAAGTCACGCAGCCAATCTGGATTTTAAGGCTAGATTTTATTTTAATTTATTGATCTATGGATTTTTTGGGTATTTTTTAAATTAAGTTATCAAGATTTTGGAAAACTGGAAGTAAATCATAGAGAAGTTGGTAAGTATTCAGAAGTATTCAGAGGAAGGGAATTTAGAGTTTGTCTAAATTAAATACTTAGTTCTGTAATTTAACACAGAGAACCTATGTATAGTATATGTATGTTTATACTCTGTATAAATATGTAGAATCATCTAGGTTGGAAAAGACCTTCAAGATTACTGAGTCCAACCAACAACGCTATTCTACGTGTTTGTTGCTGAACCATGTCCATAAGCACCATATCTACACAATTTATAAACACATCTAGGGATGATGATTCAACCACTTCCCTGGGCAGCCTGTTGCAGTGCTTGACAGCCCTTTTAGTGAAAAAATTCTTCCTAATGTCCAAATACAACCTGATGCCATTTCCTCTTATCTTATCATTTGTTATTTGGGAGAACTGACTGACCCCACCTCTCTACAACCTCCTTCCAGGTAGTTTTAGAGAGCAGTAAGATCACCTCTCAGACTAAATAGCCCCAGTTCCCTCAGCCACTTCCTCATAAAACTTGTTCTATAGACCCTTCACAAGCTTTGTTGCCTTTCTCTGGACCTGCTCTAGCGCCTCAATGTCTTTCTTGTACTGAGGTGTCCAATCCTGAAAATAGTACTCATTGTGCAGCCTCACCAGGATACACGCATGCAGGGATACACACATTCAAAACAATATGAAAATTCAGAACATCTCTTTTTAAAGAGATGTTATCAGCACCCATTAATTATTTTACCAAAGTGTTTTTACCTGTGAGGAAAGTGTGGCATAGATTATGCATGGCCAGGATTAGATCAGCAGGAGCTGTTACTTTCTTACATTGTCAGGAAAATTTTGTAATCTTCCTCCTACACTGAAGACTCCAGCTGCTGTGACGCAGACATTGAACAGGACCAAATGGGGGTCAGAATTATTCTCTAGATATCCAGATCTAATGGTTCCTTCTCCCAGTTTAGCAAGGAAATCTGGAGATCTCTTTTTTGTTGTTTTCCAATTCACACACACCTGTTTGCTACAAAGATATGGCACCTTAAATTACTAATTATTAATTTACTTGGTAAAAACAACAACAACAACACTCTGATGATAAAGATGTGGACTATGCACTATGTAGGACAGATGTATGCTTTTTCTAATATAACATGGCAGGTTAATGTAATCATGGATCAACAAGTAAGAAGGGGATATGAGAATGCACTGTCATGGAAAACTTGCATGGAAAGCAATTTGTATTTTTGGTGTGGGAGTAGTCATCAGTACATATAAAAGGAAAATCCAGAAACCTAACTTGTCATGTCTGCGGACCACAGAAAACAAGGTGTATGGGTGGAAATACAAACCCTTTCTTCAGTGAAGGAACAGAGAACTTACTGTTCCTGAAATGGGAAACAGTCCATTCAGCTTTTTCATATGATCAGCAGTATGTATTTTTTTCCATTGTTATTAGATAATAATAATTTTTATCATGCTACGATTATACTCAGGTAACTACTCTGAGGATAAAAATACATAAGGCAGACAATACTTCTAAGTTTATGTTCAGACAATTTTTCCTATTTGTGACATGTTAAATAGTAACAGTGCTTGATTTCATCACCACAGGGAAGGAATTTCCACAGAATTCAAAGCTCCTGAATAAAGGTTAAAATTTTGTGGTGTTGCTGTGTTTTTTTTCACATTAGAAAAAATGTGGAAAGTGCTGCACACTAGAGCACTTACATGCTTAATACAAATGGGAACAGGCAAACGGTTTGAGTTCTCCCACTATACCAGATCATGCTAGAGATTCTGCTTGGTACTGTACCTTGCCTCACTCTTCTAGGCTGCCAGGAGCCCCCATAGGAGTCTGGAGAGTGCAGGAGGTTAGAGATAGGTTCTTTTAAATCCTCTTGGGCACATGTGATTGCAGTAAGGCGTAAGGTAGGCAAAGTAGCTCAGGAAAAAGAAAACTTGAATGATTCCTTTCTAGCCATACTAAATGATTTTGCAGTCATAGATTAATGTCCATCAATAAAAAGTTCTTCCATATTAAGATTCAAATGAGAGAGAACACTTACAACCTTGAAAGTACTGCTTTTATCCAATAAAGGCAATAGTGCCCATTTTCAGTCTCTCAAGATTGTATGAATTTTTCAGCGCATTTTGAATAGCAGATTTCACCGGAATGATCTAGATCTTGATTACACAGGTTTTTCTCTAGTTATGTTCAATATAAATTTTTGAGCACAACCCACGAAAGGTGCTTGTTATTGACATCATACTTTATGTGTGTTGCTGACTGTGTTGCTGCCAATTGTTGCAGCAGTTCACACAAAGCATCCACTTGACTGAACAACCACATGCTGGATGTGGCACATCAGAAAGTCAATGCTGGGCCAGATTCTCTCCTGGTTTGAAATATGCTTTAGGCATTCTCTTCTGTGACACTGGCAAGTGATCCTTCTTTGATATTCCAGCTCCACTATGGACATCAAAATCATGAGACAGATGACCTGAGGGGAACCTTTTGCTGAAGAGTGATGTGTTCACTATTTTTTTCTCCCTCCTGCAGAATAATTAATATCAAGGTTTTAATGCACACTTTGTGGCAGCTGAGGCCACTTGGTGTGATGAAATTCAGAGCTGGACAACAAGATACATTCAGGCTGTGCCTGCAATCTCTAGGATCTGTTCTGTAATAATCTACTGAATAATCACAAGGATAACAAAGTTTGAGTTGTTTGGGGTTTTGTTGTCGTTTGGGGTTTTGTGTTTTGTTTTGATTTTTTTTTTTTTTTAATAAAGGAGTTGTTTCACATATAACTGTTCACCTACTCCCTCAATCAGAACTGACCCTCATCTACACCAAAATTTGTGATGACTGCTTTCTTTTTTAACCACCAGTCATCCTGCCTTCCTACTTTTTCATACTAAATTATTTCATCCTACTAGGAACCTATTCTGCCAGTCATCTGGGGTTTAGAGACAGCCCTCTTCCTCTTTCCTTAGTTTTGAAGGAAAAGCATCCTAGTGCACCTTTCTCAGCCCTTTATTCAACCTGTTCAAAAGAGTGAAAATATTAGGAGAAAATCTTTCAAATTTCTGGATGAAAGAATCTCTGGGTACAGGTCAGGGGCTAAATATTGCCTTCACAGACATCACCAGGAATGAAGAAAATGTATCTAAACTAACGTTAAATTACTTATTAATAGCAAATAGATTTTAAATTTTGTGAATATCCAATATGATGATACTTTAGTCTGAATTTCAAAAATATATTCTTTTGAAGGTCTGGAAAACAGATATTTCATATCTGACTTTGTCCAAGGAAACAAGCATTGATGAAGATTTCCTTCCAGCTAGAAGTTTATCAGACTTATGAGTAAAAGCAACAGTTTCAAGTTTCTCAAACATAGCTCCAGATGAGGTTCCTCTAATACAAGTACTAATAGAAGTACTAGCTGAATACTTATTTCCCAACACAATCACATATCCTGCTGCCAATGTTCTTACTGTGATATAATCACTGAAGACCATTTAAAGATGAGACACTAGGAAGCATTTTCTAGAATACTCTAAGATGTCCTTAGCATAGACAAAACAGGGTAGTTCAAGATACACCAGATGGCCGAGTTGTATCAAAAGGAGAAGCACTCAACAATGTAGCTATAGATAAATCCTGCACAAGCATTTAATTTATTAGTGTCAAAGCATAAAATGACCTTTGGACACTTCAGTTTATCATCAGTCTCCTCTATCATTAATATTACCATATATATAACAATATGACAGCATTGTGGGCAGGTAGGTTTCTAAATGGTTCCTGAAAAACAACAGGGTAAAAAAGGTTATCTGGGTTTATACCCCTGTTTGAGTTAGGAAGATGACCAGATTTCAACACCTAATAATATAGACTTTGTTGAAAGAAACTGAGTAATGGCAAGATAAGGGACTCTGCATATGTAGAGATGTCGTTGTAGGTTTTAGTCATCCACAGCCTACTGAAGTAAAGCTGGGGTTATCTTGAAAAATGCCAAACATTATGGGACAATCTGGCGGATGTAAATAAAGTAGACCTTCAGCCAACTAGAAACTGTCACACCTGAAGGAAGACATCATGAGGATTTTGAACTTAGTGAGAAAATCTACTGTTTGATTCACAATGAAGGATACTTAGAGTCACTAATGGCTTTTCCATTAGTTCTATTCCCAATGTCAGCATATGACACTAATTTCAGAGGCAGTATCCTATCCTATCCTATCCTATCCTATCCTATCCTATCCACTGGGAGTCAGCTACAGAACAGAGTATAACTACATCCTTACTGTGTTCAGTGTTAGTTGAAGGGATATATGAGAAGGGAGATGCAGTTTTGTAATGCAAGAAGCTTCCAGATAAAAATATGCATACACAAGTATACTAGATGAGAGTCCAGGAAGCTATGTTGTTTAGCAAGAATGAAAATAAGTGATAGATATTTTCAAATCATGAAACTCACTGATGTTGAAAAAAGTAGTTTCAAATATTCAAATTGCAGAATAAAATTTATTTCACTTTTAAGTCTAATAAAATATTTTGTTACATTCAAACACTTTGTCCAACTTCAGGACTTTGTGTGTGATGAAAAACTTTGGTTTTAACTAATACTGAATATTATGCCATATTTCAGTTTCAAGAAGATTGTGTCAGTTCTCTGTTCTCTTACAAGGCAGACTAAGTTTCTCCCTCCACAATCTCTGTTATAATTACACTATCTTACTAATTCATATGTGCTTTTTTACTAAGTGAAGTCCCTTTGTTATGGGTCTAGACAAACCTCTCTTCCACCTCTTTTCTCTTACTGTGTTCTATTAGGACTGAGAACCCTTCTGAATCTCTTTGTAATTGAAAGACTGAAAACACAGCACAGATACTGTCCTTTTTTAGTTCTGGAATTAAAAAAATAGAGGTGACTACAGAAACCATAAACAGGTGTCCTGGTTTGAGTGAAAACAGAAATAATTCTGTTCAGTGATTTTACTTTTCAGCTCAGTTCTTCTAACTAACTGCACTTTCTGAAGTTAGCAGCCTGTTTTCACAGGCAGTGTCTGCTGCTGGCAGTGGTAACTCCCCATGTTTATGGTTACTAGTAAGGATTGGTGTGCAGACCAAAGCCATTGCTGGATCTTGTGTACCACGTTGCGGGGTGAAGGAAAGTGAAAGGCCACACCTGCATGGAGGAGAGGACAGGGCAGGTGTCCCCAAACTGACCAATGAGGTATCCCAGCCCATTTATGTTATATTTGGTATAAAGCAGAGGAATCTGGAGGATCTATAGCTTGACCACTTGTCACTCTCTCTCTGGGGGCTCTTCTCCACTCTTGGACTGCTTTGCCAGCTTTGCTTGGCTTGGCTCAGGTCCTCTTTAGGTTCCTTCCCCAGAGCATCCAAGGAAGACTCCATTCTGCCTTTGATTCCAATCGGTGTGTTCCTGAATGCAGTACCAGAATCCAGCTCCTGAACACAGCTCCCATCTGCTGCAGGGCCCAGTCTCTGGGACCCCCTGGTGCCTGCTCTACAACATCAGTGGTGACGGTGATGCAATTACCATCAGGGGGGTTGGGTTCGATACTGGTTTTGTATATATTTGTAAATATTGTAGTTTTTTATTATTATTTTCATTAAAGCTGTTCTAGTTTCCTTTTCTAATCACTAAGTCTTTCTCCCTCATTCTTTTTCTCTTCCCCTTTCAGGAGGGCAGGGGGTTAACAGAGAGCATCTGTTAAAGGTCTAAGGGGCCACCCTGACCCTAAACTGTGAAAATAGGTCATTTGTCTTTTGGTGTGTCTAATGACAGAATTGCTGTGGAGAAATGATCTTATAAATCTTAGTAAATCAGTAATAAACATGTATGCAATCTGAGTATAGTACTTGGATAGCTGACAGCTTGGCAAAATATGACTCCTTTCCCATGTTTGTTCTCACTCACTTTACAGATACCAAATCAGAAACCCAAGCTGGATATAGCTGTTCCTAGGCCAAGGGAATTATTAATTTACTTAGCCTTGTCTAAGAATTAATACGTGATAGTGGCTCAAGAGTCTCTTGAATTGATTTGAAGAGATCACCTTGTAATTTGGAACGAGGCATTTCCTCTCCCTTTGCTATTATATGTTCTCTCCTGATGGTTGGGCTGGAATGTAAAAAAAATTCAGTATTGTTGATATTTGGATATATGCAAACATACAACCTCTGACTGGAATGTTCTGGGATTTAGACCCTATCATCCTCAAGTGAGTTGTTTATATTCCCATCTCTTTCTTTATGATGACAGCTTCTGCATCTCTCTCTCATGTTCTATATCATTTCCTAAATTCTGTGGAAGCACTGTGGGGGTTAAAAATAGGATAAACTGAACAAGAAACATCTTTTCAGCTACAGCAGGTACAGGGGAAAAAACACTGCAATAAATTTTCTCTATCACATTTTCATTAAGTGCACTGCTTTGAGCCAACAGGAATAATTACGAAGCAAATCATCCAGCTCAGGTTATGGAAATTTAAAGTCATTGTAGAATATCCTCCTCTGTTTTATTCCATACACAGTTATATTTTATCACCCCATACATGAATATAAGGAGAAGATGTAACTCTGCATTGGACTTATTGGCACAGACCTGTCAAGAAAAGCAGAACATTGTCAAACTGAACACAGCATATCTTTCCTGTTGGATCACAGTCCTTTTTCTTATTTTTAGGCTGAGCCTGAAGATAATTTTTGAAACATAAATGCAAATTTGAAAAGCTCACAGTTATTAGTCACTCTATCACATTCTTTCTCTCCACACTTTTTTCTCACCTACTGGTTCTTTGGTGTTGGGCAACACTTGTATTTGGAGGAGGTAGTATTTTTCTTATTCCATATATGCCTCTTGTGGAATTATCAGTACCTCAGAAAAACAAAGGTGCATGAATAACACCACCTACTCACACATAAACCATTTACAGCTTTCTTGGGCTTAATAATTTTCTTGGCTGTCCCAGTACCTTCAGGAGGTAAGGAGTGCCTGAGCAATTTTGGGAATACTATAGGAAATCTCTAATTCTGAATTTTAAGTGAGATGACAGTACTAGTTTGGGGAAATAGAATTTCAAAATCAAAGGAAGAGCTACATACTTAGATAATATAGAGATGACATACTGGACACAATTCACTTGTTCTTTTCTCCAAATGCACCCTTGTCTTTGCATTTCAAATTGATATCTGCCACACTAAAGGGCAAAAGGTTTAAAAAAGCATGTATGATACAAGAAAAGAAATCGAGATGACTTATCAATCTATATGTACATCTAAAAAAGCATAGAAAGACAAAATATAAATAATCTATTTCAACCCAGACAAACAAACAAACAAATATTACCTTCAGGACCTTTCAGAAACAGTAGCCAATGAAAAATGACAAGCAAAAATATCCTGCTCTATATTTAGTAACAATGAGAAACTCAGATTAACTCATCCAGCTTTAACACCTTTAAATAAGGTAACAAAATGAATAATTTGTTAAGTATAGGCACCTTATATTGACTAAAATAATAACTGAAAAAAACCAAAAACATGATGGAGGTCACTTTTGGGAAGATTAAGCCTTTTTTTCTTAAAAGGAATCTCTAAATGTGTCCTTAAACTCTGAAAATTGTACTAACAGTACTATGTGTCACTTTTTTAATAACCATAACACTTTTAAATTTTAATTATTTTTTTTTTTAATTCCAGAAACTGTCCTTTTTATCCACATTGTACAGCTAGGGAAGCAGGTTTATATACTTAATTTGTAAGACATCTTTAGCCTTTCTACATGCTTCTAATCTCATGTTTCTTCCTTGTGCCCCACACTCAGTAGAAATACATGATCATGGATCATACTTACATTCATTCTACAACTGCTCTGCTTTTGTCCTATTCAATGCTAAGAAAAAAGACTGCATAAGCTTTATAACAGAAGGTTGACTTGTTTCTCAAAATAACCTATAGTGATCGATGAGGCTAAAAGCTTCACATTGCAGAAGAGGTCAGAGAGTCAAAAGATGAAGCAATCCTGACACTTTCTGGACCATTTCACATTAATATTGGTAGAATCTTTTGCAACAAAACATTACTATGGAAGATTTATTTTCATCCAAAACCTCATAGTTCTCATAACTTTTGGCAAGCATCAAAAATGAATAGTGAGAACAAACTAAACAAAAATCCAGGCATGTGTAGAGAATTCTGGCAGGGGAATGCATCAGAGGAATGTTCCCCAGAATGCTAATCAATGTAATGCCAAGCATCTTTGTGTTACAAGTTGCCCAGGGAGGTGTTTGAGGCCCCATCCCTGGAGACATTCAAGGTGAGGTTTGACAAGGCTCTGAGCAACCTGCTCTAGTTGAAGATGTCCCTGCTCTCAGCAGGAGGGTTGGAACAAGATGACCTCTAGAGGCCCTTCCAACCCAGACATTTCTATGATTCTATGATTCGATAATCTAGATGCTCTTGGACCATGATGGCCACCCCTGGGAGTAATTTACTAGAGATAACAGAATGAAAAAGTAAATCCTACACTCTCCTAAGCAGAAGTATTTTATCTAACTTTGTGTCACAGTTTAGGGTCAGGGAAGCCCCTTAGACCTAACAGATTCTCTCTGTTAACCCCCGTCCCTCCTGAAAGGGGAAGAGAAACGGAATAAGGGAGAGAGACTTAGTGATTAGAAAAGGACACTAGAACAGCTTTAATGATAATAATAGAACAGAATATATACAAATATATACAAACCCAGTATCTAACTCAACCCCTTTGATGGTAATTACATCACCGTCACCACTGATGTTGTACAGCAGGCACCAGGGGTCCCAGACCAGGCCCCGCAGCAGACAGGAGCTGTGTTCAGGAGCTGGATTCTGGTACTGGATTCAGGAACACGGGATCGAAGGCAGAATGGACATTCTCCTTGGATGCTCTGAGGAAGCAGTCCAAGAGGGGAGAAGAGACTGGGGAAAAGCCCAGATAGACCCTTTGGATCCCTCAGCTTCATACTGAATAT
>JANHFX010026222.1:0-91447 GCA_027560015.1 Chloroceryle amazona
TTAATTATACTAAAAAGAAATAATACATATGTAGTTATATTTTATGTAAATATGGGTGAATATACTTATTTATACTTAGGTTAATAACTCAAGATCAGTTAACTTCAAACTTCCTTAACATTTTAAATAACCAAAGTTTGTATGTTTTGGTCAGTATAACTAAGAATTAAAATTATAACTAAGTAATTAAAATTAGTTGAAGCATGGTGACAACAAAAGCGGTTTTTACCTCTCCAGTTTGAAAACAATTCCAGTTTCTCCACTTGGATGTAAAAGAATAGGAGTGTTCATTGAATATCCCATTTGCAGAATAGATTTAACGCAAGAGAAACAAAAGGAGAGGAATTATGTATTCAGAGATCAATTTTTATTTGTCTTGTGAAAACTGAAAGGAAAGTTTAAGCATTTGGGTCAAATGCTTTGTTTATCAAATTCATCTTGTCCCCAAATAGCACAAATTAATCTTTTTGAAATGAAGAATTGAAAACATTGATTCTTTTCCCAGTTGCCACTTAGGAAACCTCATTTTATAAGAAAACATGTGAAAGACAGTAACTGCATACTATGGTTACATAGTACTATCTGCATTTATTTCCCTTATCAATTATTCCCTCAAAGGCATAAACATGAAAGTAATTATTACTTTCAAATGGTACTATTATTCTTGCCCTGTTATCTTCATTACCATCTTAAAAAGATTTAAGTCCCTTGCTCTAGTCTCATTTCAGGATCAAAAAGTAAGTAGGACTTTTGGCTCTACGTTGATATTTGGAACATATAAAAACTACTTCCTCTGCTTTCGGTGATACTACAGAAAATGGTCTTCAAAATACTGAGGTAATCTAACTCATAATGTTAAATTAATACTATTAAATGAGACTAATTATTTCTTGACTTAGATTAAACCAGACCAATAAAATGGGATGCCACTTCTGTGAGTTTGCTTAGTCCCAAAAGTTGTGTATTTTCCTTTTGTGAATAGGCAGAGTATATTTTAGTCAATGACTTGTTTGTTCTTTTACTTGCTACTTATAAGATGGCAGGCAGAATGTAAATAACTCAAGAACTGCCTGAAGTCTTCACAGTACAGTGACAAAATGTAGTTTTTTATCTCAGTAATACAGAGATCAGCCAGAGTACCTCTTCCTCCTAGACATGGAGAGACCCAGGCAGGCCAGGATCTTTAACTTATTTGTTGGAGATTTGGTGAATGTAGCAGCAGAGATCAGCAGCCACCCCACTGCTGTGGAGCACAGCAGTTGCTGTGCAACATACATGTTGAGCAACATACATGTTGCTCGCAGACAAATGGGAGGGTTTTGTTATTTTTTTTTCCTGAAGTGAACCAAGTGGGGGATGGATTTGATACTGTTGTTATATGTATTTTTATATATTTAATTTTATTCTTATTATTTTAATTGATGCTGGTTTATTTTCTATTCCATAAGTCTTCCTTATTCCCTTTTCTTTCCCCTGTTGGGAGAGAGGTTAATAGAGAGCATCTGTCATTCGTCTGGTAGATGGCTCTGACCCTAAACCTTGACAAGTGCTTTTTTTATCTTGTATTTTTTTATTATAGAAAAATCATCCAAATATTGGAGTAAGTACTATAATCAGACTGAAAACATTATGGCTGAAAATTCAAGAAATACCTGGTGAGAAATGTCCAGACTATCTGTGTCTGATTGGTCAAAATCTTTGGATTGTTTTACACATATATAAATGTATGTATGTATGCATATATAAAACCAACAACAAAAAGTACTCTCAATATCCTGAAAAAAGGCAAAGAAAAAGCCCTGGTAGAAAAAAGGCATGGTGACATTTCATAACCTTCTTTTGTTAGACAAGTGAAGTCTAGTTTAATCCAAGCTCTAGTATTAGCTGTATTTTTGCCTCAAATGCTAGAGAGTGATTGTACTTGGGTCGGAAGAGAGAATTTTGATGCTCTAGTAATTTTTTGACGTATGACATAATCTAGTACAACTGGTCATCATGCCACAGGTGATTATGTCCTACAGCTTGAATGCCAGCATTAGTTTATTAAAGCTGTCAAAAAGACAAAGATTCACACTTAAGAGTATTTAACTGCTTAAAGGGTTCTGATTTTCAGCAGCTCAGAGAAATACATATTTGAATACATGTAGCTACGGTGGTGATAGCAGAGGGCTTGTTTCTTAGGAATACTTAAGGATGCATTTAAACCACCAGCCTTATGTGGCAAATTTCAACCCCTAGAAATTTGCACTTGTAATGAGAGCCATCAGAACACCCAGTCAAAAATATGACAGAGCTGGTAAAGGATTGTTGTTTAGTTTTTGGGGTTTTTTTTAGCGTTTTGTTTTTTTTTTTTAGTGTGTGGGTTTTTTTTGTGTGTGTGTTGTTTTTTGGTTTTTTTTATATATATATAAAACTTAAGCTCTGTACTTAAATTCTCTGGGTTTTGAAGATTAATTATTCCTGATAGCTACAATAAAAATAAACAATGTAAGCATTAATTAAAATCCTGTAATAAAATAATGTTAACTTCCTTGATTTCTGTAAGTAATTGTTGCAAAATTATCAAAAGCATTGGAGGACAAATTGGTTTAATTTCTAATTTTAAAAGTGTAGCAGTGCCATGGATTTCTTAGAAACCAATAACTTGTCTCAATACTCTGTATATACTGGTCCTATGAACGGTGCAGTACTAGTCATAAAACTGTATGGTCTTGGCATCTCTCTGTCCTCTTTTTCCCTGAAGAACCAGCCTGAAGAAAGATATAAGCTCTCCGTTTGGTTTTCAGACATGAGGCACCCATTGTGTTTGTCACCCACCCATATGTGGGATGTAAAAAGTGGTAGAAAACTCTTGTGTATCTAGACGCTGCTACTTGCAAAGTCAATCAAAGTTTTGGCTTAGAAAAGAAAGTCTGGAAAATCAGTTGTCAAATCAGTTCACTTTATAGGTAAGGTTTTTTAATCTTGTGTCCCCCGTTACTCTAGAACTGTATTACATCTACCTAACCTGTTCCTGTAGAGATCTGAGAATTCAGAACACTTACAAACTATTTCCAATAGTTGAAATAACAGCATGTTGAAAACTTCAACCTACAAAGCATGGCAGTGCAACATGCAGAAGTTATTAAAATATACATATGTCTTTATATACATGTATATATATAATCTGCCTACCTATATATGTACCAAATACAAATACAAAGCAAAAATAGAACCACAAATTCTAAATATAATTAAATCAGTCGTTTGTAAAAGGGCTATTTATTTTATATAGTTACATTTTTTTAACTTTAACTGCAAGATAAATGGCCTTTCAAATTACAATGAAAAAGCTATTATTAGGTAGAATAATAATATCAATGCATTTTTTAAAACCTAAGCTTCCAAATATTTACTTCTATGGTTAATAGGATTCTGTGTGTGCTGAGTTCAGCATTAAAATTATTTAATCTAAACAATCTGAGAAGCTGTAAGTATGCAATGGCACATATTTTAAAGAAAAACCCTAACTATTATGTGTTTTACTGTAGCTAAGCTATTATTATTGTCCTTATGGAAAATAAAATGAAAGCATGAAGTACAGCAAATTATGCAATCTTTTCTCATTTTAGATGCACTTAAAAGGAAAAAAGGCACTAGCAACTACTGGCCAAATTCTAAGCACATTGAAACACATTGCTCTAAACTGTAAGATTGTATTTCTCCACTACTTTTTCAAGATCAACATCCATTATTTTGGATTTTGTCCTTTTTTTTAAAAAATATAATTTGCACAGTATAGAGGCACACTTTATCAATGTGACATTGGTTTATGATGAATCTGCAAAGACTGAATATGTGAACTTTGTCCCTTTGTTTGATGATCATAACTAAGAATATGTGACACTATTGTGGCATTCTAGTTTTATGGTGATGGAGTAGTTTAAAGCAGAAATACATGATTAAATCTCTGGATGGTCCATTTTGTTGCTGAATTAAGACATCAAATTGTAAATGAAAATAGTATGCTTCTTGAACATTCATACAAAAGATTGAAAGCTCAATGCTATTCAGTCTGTATTTATTTATTCTTCAGTTTACAAATATGTAATTATGGTATTCAAGTCACCCAGGCCTATTTGACATCTCAACAGATTGTGAAGAAAAGGATATGCATCTTTAATCAAGAATATTTATGTGAGTAAGGTTATACTAAACTTGACATGCGGGCCTGGCATCTTTGTTGTTTCATCCTGATTTCCCATTGTTTTCCCACTTTCCAAAAGTTTTTCTCAGGGAATTTCTGTACTGTAGGGACTATTTCTGCATATGGCATGACTCAGTGTGGAATACTATCATCTGATGTTTCATTCATTAAGATGTGTATTGTATTCTATGCTCCTTCCACCCCACTCTCTGCCCGTGACTTCTCCTTTTATATATATTCTTGGAAGGTACCTGCATTTTTTTCCACTTCCTGTGGGAAGAGGTTTTTTTTTTCAAAAATACAGTATATAGGGTGTGGTTTTATTTTGCTGAAAGATTGAGTATAGAACATTATTTTTCTTCATGTAAGACTAACATAAAAACTCAAGTACCTGTGGGGAGGGGAGGAGGTGAGGTGGTGAGAGGAGAGGAAGCAGAAGGATATAACTGGTTAGCCTTGTGAATGCAAGCAAAAGCAAATTTAGACCATATCTGGGTTCAATGCCACCCTTCTCCACTAAGAATACTTTTCAGCAATAAATCTCATTAGTGACAGAAGAAAGAGTACTCAAGTGCTCAGATCTTATAGTAAGATGTGTCAGCTTCTTGTAGTGCTGTGACTGAATTCCAGCTGAATTCCAGTGCTGTGTCTGAACTGAATTCCAGCAGTGCAACAAGTTAAGTTGAAGTGATGCTGTGCTGTTTTAAAGGGCTGGGGCTTTGTGTTTCATTTAAGAATGTAAAAGAGAAGTTGTTCTAAAGATGCTTACACATATGTTTGTGTACATATATAGGGAGACATCTACACATCTTTTCAACAAACTAGTAGACAATTTTCTCAAGGAACACTTTGGGGAGAAGCATCAGAAATCTTGGGTCAAGCAAAGTGTTTTTATGATGCTTTTGAAGTCATGCATATGTTAACTGTCTTGATGAATGCAGAAGATGTTTAGCTAACATAGTGCTTGTCCTACTGTTCTGTTTTTAACAAGCAGTGCATTATTTTGGATATTCTGTTTCCTTTTATTTACTTTCCCTCCTTCACCAACTTTGCTTTGAAAGCATTTCTGTTCTTCCTTCTGTAGTTTTGCTTAACTTTCTGATGAACCTCATCAGCTTGTGATATTATACTAAATTGTGGCAGTATGTCATGCCTTACCTTCATGTGCATGTTGTCATGCATAAGGACTTCACTTCTCTTAAGGTGTGTATAGAAACAGACTACTCTGTCCCTGAATAATTGGCATGTCTCCAAGTCACCAGGGTATTCTGTGATGAGATTGTATGCATATTTCTAGTTTAACTTTAAAAAATTAAGTGAAATAGGAGCCGAAGTTTAAAATACTTTCATTTTCATTTGACTAGGTATGTTAGAAAATTATCTGAAGTGCACATAAGCTCTTATGTTTGTTTGATTGTTTGTTTTTCTCTTTAGGCTGCAGCTGAGATCTACAGCTTTAGAATGTGGTCAGTCATCTTATGAGCAGTTTCTTGGCTTACTCAGGGGAATGCCTCAAACTGAGTAATGCCCTCCCCTGCTTGGCATTAGCACTTGTCTGCCACCCTCATTAGGAAGTTACATGCAAAAAAATTTTCATTTTCTTTGCCAATAAAATGAAAGGCTCTCCTCAACATTACCTTTGCTTTGAGCTGTGTGTATATGTATTGTTATGTACAATTTCTTTTGTATAATTTTCTGTTTAAATAGATCTAGCTATCTGAAAAAATCATACAGATTTGAATATCAAACCAAATTTTACAGCTTAAATGTGTTCATGGATAATTCACAAATGGATGGAGAGTTTTCTTAGTTTTGATTTGTGCAAATACTAACACAGAGTTCACCAATCTCACTCTAGAATGTAAAATGTAAAGCAGTTCAAATCAATTACCTGCTGAGTATTGCAACACAAAGAAAAGCTTTTTGAGCTAGACATGGGAAATTGAATGCTATGGCTTTATATGATTTCATGCCAAGGCCTCTGCTGAGATGGGATGAGATTTTTGGCAACCAGTTAGGAAAAGGAGAAGAAGCTGATTATTTTATTGAATTTTATTTTTCCATTCATGTGGAACAGAAGACTGTTCCACTCCTCCTCTTTGCTATAGCACTGCCATGATAGATATTAGCTCACAGCTTTTGTGTCAAAATAAACAGAGATGGTTTTGCTAATTATATACTGATGAGGTGATAAATGTATTAAAAGAGTTTTCATAATCTGTGTAAATTTGATTTAAAAAGCACTTGAGTTTATACAGAGCGTTTCAGGAAAGCTAAGCCCATTACAAAATTCACTTTTCCAAAATGGGCCTGAGTAGTTAAAAGAAGCTGTTTATAGCAAGTACTTTGTTGTTTGTTAACTGTTGTTAGAAGAGTTATTTGCAATACTTGATCTCTTACACCAGGACAAGAAGAATCTGAGTCTACTGGCCCATGATGAAATGGGAGTTCCTGTTGGATATCTGGGAAAAGGTCCACCTATTTAGAGAATCATGTTTTCCACTACTGGAATAAAGATATGGTTTAGCTAATAAGAAGAAAGAACGTGTATCTTATAAAAGTAACACAAGTAAGAAGATGAGTTCTTGTTCTTTAACATACTTGAGTTTAGCATCTTTGGACTTTATTTTTTAAAGAGAACTGCAGCTGGCTTATGGTATGATTTGTGCAGATGGACCATCAATAGCAAATCCACTGCTGTGCATAATTGTCTTGGTAGTTTAGAGATCATCCTTGATGGTTAGCCAGTGTTTGGCAACAGATAGCTCACAGATGTTGTTGTACAGGAGGCAGTACACCAACAGTGACCACTGCTAGGCACGTTACAGTGCTTTACTGTAATAAATTTATTGTTTGTGTAGAGGCCAAAGCAATACACTTGCATTTGTCCTCAAGTCCACTTCCCACCTTCACCTCACCTTTCCCCCACTACCCCAAATTAGGGCTAAGAATGTCATAATTTCCAGCTCATTCTGGGTGAAAACTTTGACCAGGGTGTTGGTATTACATTTGTTTCTTCTAGATGTGTAAACCTCTAAGCTATAGCCTAAATATTTTTTAAATGGATTTAGACAGGTTTTTGTACAGACACTGACTTACTCAGTTTTGTTATATTTGTTTGTTTATGGTTCTCCCCTGTTTTTGCCCTTGGCCCTTTGCTGGCAGGCAGAGGTGAACATTTCTGATGAAGTTGGTATATAAAAGGCTAATAGTGAGTAATACTCACTTAAGGATATTCAGATCTTTAATTCTAATTGCTGTCAACACAGTACATAGACATGATATCAAAGATGCCATCTTTGTTTTACGAATACTTACGTCACATATTATTCTTTGCACATAGCTCCCTTTTCATATAAAATATTTCATTTGGCACTCCTGTGAAGAAACCAAATAAACTGTATTTTGTGATGAATTGTGTTTGAAGCCATGGTGTAAAATCAGTTTAGGTTTTCATATATTCATTGGAGAGATACACTAAAAGCTTTCAGTGCCTATGACAATTCTTCAGACTTGTGAGGCTGGGTATGTATCTGAATTTTCCGGAGTAGTATCTTTGCTCTTCAGTGCGCACTCAGACAAAAGTGCTTCATGGTATTCAGTGAAAAAGGAGTAACTAAAGTGCAGAGAAAAACAATACAGGAGATAATTAAAAAAAAGAAACAACAAATGACAGAAGGGTAGGGACATGTGCTTTTTTAAAATGTGCATCTTTTTAAAAACCGTTTTGTAGTGTGAGGGGAAAAGTCTGTAGAGAGCATAGTGATTGTTGTGTGTCTGCCTTTAACTGGAGAATGGAAAATGAAAAAAAGGTAATTTTTTTTTTCTTACAGTATTTCAAACTTTAGTCTGACTTAAAATCATGTCTTTGAAGTAGAATTAAATTCAAGATGAACAGATACAGAGACATGTATGTAACTGGAAATGCTGAAAATGGTAATCATACTGCCCATTTAGTCAATAGGAAAAGGAAGCCATTTCCAGGGAAGAATCAGAGCAAGAGTCCCTCAAGAGTGGGAACAGAAACCTGTCGGTATGGGGATGAATGGCAGAGAAGGGGCCTGCCCCAGCCAGAGGGAAGGATGGGAAGGAGGAGTAGTTTACAGGAAAGCTGGTGGGCTGAGAGGAGGGCCTGAAAGTCATGCTGTCCCTGCAGAAGAGGACAGGTCAAGCTAGTGGATGGGTCTTCTGATGCTTTGCTTGCCACCAGACTCTTTTGGGACACTAGCAGTTATTGCTCATCACTGCTGCCAAGGTGTTATGTTAATACTAAACCCTCTGAATATAGGCAGAGGGAAATTTCAAGCAGCTATTGGCATTTTGATGGCTATTTTACATGTCAGGCAGGAGCATTTCACTGTGCAGTTTACAGTCCTAGTCCTAATCTCTTGGTGCATTCCCTGGCAGTATTGCTCAATAAAGACGTGGCAGTATTGTTCTCAGTGTCCAGCGCTACAGGAGAGTAAAAGCTCAACATCTAGGTGAGATGGGTGGAAACCTGCCTCCAAGGCCAAAATCCTGTTGTTTCATAAAGACAAAGATATTTTTAATACTTTTTTTTTTTTTTGCTACAGTTTCCTTTTCAACTGGCAGAATTTAAACTTAATTTTAAGAATTAGGACATATACTGACTAGATTTTGCTGTATCGTCTTGTTTTATATCAAGCCAAGGATATTCTAAAAAAAAAAAGTTTTTCTCTATAGAAATGGACTTTTGCTTTTAATAAAAAATTAAATGTACCCGTTAATTTATTCTTAAGTAAATTTGAATTTTTCTGGGAAAGATTAAACTCTGCCTGTCATAAGCTTCCAAAATGTTAACAGTAATTAATAGAACCTTATGTGATTTCAGTCTAACCTAATGGTCAGTGTGGGAAATGTATTTTTATTGATCATAGTAATGTCAGAGAATAGCCTTTTAATGTAATCTAAACTGATCATTGTAAGGTGGATACAGACTATGGTACCCTCCATTATTAGTGGTTTGTTTTTTTTTCTAGGAGAGTGTCTAAAGTATTTTAATTATTCATTTAAACTTGGAAAGTTGGTTTCTAGACATATATATTTAGTTAGCCATGCTCTCTCCACTTCTGTTTTTTATTCATGTGTATTTGTTATAATTTGCATTATGATTAAATATAAATGCAAATTCTTCATCTGTTCTGTCAATAATTCTCTACCAAAATAATAGTTTTCTGTAGGGTGCCACAGCAGGAATTCCCTCTCTCTAGTTATGCAACACCAAAGGGTAAACCTCTTGCTGGTTAATTTATGTGTGAAAACTGCTTTAGTTTATGTTTTAAATGATGCTTTAGCACTTAAGGCTAAATTAATACTAATCATGTTTGTATAACTATTGAGAATTGTTATGACCTCTGGCTTAGTCTTTAAAGTGATGCATATGTTTAATCTTTAGTAGTAGATTTTAGTTATCCATAATTAACATTAAGAATGAACAATAAGTCAGTAGAGAAATAACCAGAACAGGTCTAATGACATTTGCCCTCCCCAGTGGATGGAAGAATAAGTATAAGGGTGAACTCCAGGTGGTAATTTGGCTACATTTTCAAAGGAATTTCTTAAAAAAAAAAAAAAGAAAAAAACACAGACAAATGCAGCTTAAAATTTCTCACTCATCCAAAGCAATCAGTGAAATCCTTGGTGAGATGGGTAGCAAAAATAGCTATCTTGTATAAGTCTGTGTTAATTTATACTGAAGTGAGTCTCAGTTTTGATGTATCTTTTCCAAGTGACTGTGGGGAAGTTCTCTAGGGTCATATTGACGAGAAAAAAAAGAACAATCTCATCATTACAGTGAAAGATTAATTAGGAGTGTGAATTTTGTCATGATAGTGGTTACTTCTGGAATCTTTATGTACATCTATGACTTTCATATGAAAATTCAGTAAATTTGAAGTAAACCTTCCTTGAAGGAACATTATAACTATTTCTTCCAGAAGATTATGATTACAGTTTCGGGGGGGGCTTTTTTCCTCAAGAAGTTTATGATTTTTGTAAAATACCTTGCTTCCCCCTAGTAACATTTCAGTAAAAATAGACTTCATCATATTGCATACCTCATATTCAAATATACATACCTTGAGAATATTTTGCACCATATATAAGAAAAGTAATCTTGGAGGGAAAGCAGAATGGCTGTGACTTATTTTCTACCAGACACACCTGAAACCCTGTTTTTTCCCTGTGCTGAGAACAGAAAAATTCAATCTAGAAGGACCTAGTCTGTTATCACCTTTGAAAGAAAGCAAGCTTTGTGGATGCTATTGCATACAATTACCCTGAGGAACAATTATCATTCCATGTATGATGAAACAGTAATCCCACTCTGAGCTTTTACTAGCCACTCAATCAGTTTTTCTAATCAATTAAGATATTTTCCTCAAAAACTGTATATAAGCATTTCTATCTCTATTATCCAATAATACAGACAGTAGTTATTAAGAAAATGATATAACTCAATACCATCAAATAGCTATAAATCCTTAAATATATGAAAATATAATGGCCTTAACATTACAACCTTCATACATTTCAAATGAGAGTTTTTCTTAAACTCTCCCTATTATTTTAACAATTTCTTGTAAAGTCATTGATTTTTATGTTGCTTCAAGGAAGGTAGATTTTATTACTGTTAATAATGTTTCCATAATTACATGAAAGGTTCCTTGTTGCCACCAATTAATTAACCCATTAGAAAGTATCCTTCCTTTTAGAATAGATGATGAGGGGTTTTTAAAATGTTTATCAGAGATCTCTAGGTGTCATGTGAAGGAAGCTTTGTGATGAGAATAATCTGCTTCACTTTACTGTCATGTTCAAGTTAGTCTCAGCAGTCAGGTGCCGAGACATTATTTGCTTGTTCAGTCTTTAGAGTATATGCTTCTGCAGTGGGATCTTAGTCCATGTCTGCATTCATGTACTGTATTTGGTAATCAGTTGAATCAGTGAGCTTATTGTCTTGGTGCATTTTGTGATGTGTTGGTGAAAAAAAAAATCAAAGGTTTAAAAGCTTAAGTGGCCAGTTGATAGAGACTTTTGCTATATACCTAAATAAGTACCTTATACATGTATGGAGAGGAGGTCTGACTGCAATGTTATTAACTTGGAAGTAGTTGGGACCATACTACTTAGGGGGAAGCCCACTGTTTTACATGGTCATGTACATCAGTCATGAAATTCAGTGATGCCACCATAAGAAATCAACAATAAGCCATTATATTTTTCAAGAATGTATGAAGCCTGTTTGCACTGGTTAAATGAGTTGTTGCTGGTTTGGTTTTTTTTCTTGACAGAAAAATTGATTTTCTGCTAGAGCTAGCAATAACTTTGTTACCACTTAAATGTAGACATAGCAATCATGTGGTTGCATGTAATTGCATAAAGTGATTCTGTGTTAGCTAGTATCAGGATACATGTTTTGTTAGGTAATCTGGTTTAAGACTAACCACAAAGACCCAGTAAAGATCAGAGGAATAATAAAAGGCTGGAATACCCTAGTATAATCAGTGAAAACTGAAAGAAGCACATTGAATTTGCTCCTCAATAAAACTATTAAAGTAAAATGGTTTAGACCATTGTAGCTAATGTGAAATGCACAGAGATGAGTCTCTGAACAAGGAGGAAAATCCCTGAAAGGCTATGTAAAGCAAAAGATTATTGCCCCTCATGGTCATAGAATTTACAAAGGGAAGAGAATTTGAGGATTATGTAAAACATGCAATATTTCAAGAGGATCGTGGTGGGGTATGAAACTTTACTATGGGACAGAAAGTGGGGAGGGATCAAGGTGGACCCGTGTGTCCATCTTGAATAAGTGTGTTGAAAATAGAGAGGTGAGTGGGGTAAAAGAGGCCAGCTGAGTGCATGCAGGTTTCTAGTTAGTACTATTTCTGCCTGAGCTTGACTACCACTGTTTATCCTATGTTCTTAAATCCTGTTTCTAACTATCCTCCATGTGTTTTGTGCAATCTGTGTTCTGTGTGTGAGTGAATGCCAACAGACTGTAAGTCAGACTAGTCCTTAAGGATGGAAGGTCTGAGTTCCAGCAAGTGCAGTGAGCACAAACCTCAGGGACTTGAGGTGTCAGCTGCTGGAGGAGACCCACGGTCTGGGAGCCAGCTACTGTCCAGTCCAAGTGTCTGTAACCAGCTAATGGAGAGACATACAATGTACATGTAGATCTGTATGTTCCAGTAGTGGATTTTGTTCTGATCAGCAAGGGAGGAGAAAGGTCAAGCCATCTATGCTATTCCTCCTTGTGAGAGCCTTGTGCCTTTTCTGGATACCAGTAAAGGCACTGTTCTGTCTATGTTGATGGGTGTGTCTGACTGTGTGTGTATATAAATATATGTGTAAATGTGTATATTTATAGTGTGTGGCTGGCTGTCTGGGAGCACATGAACAGCCTTGCTACTGGCTCCATCTGGGTACTTGGAACATCCTCCTGGGTCCTGAAGCCCATCAGTTTTGGCAATGCCTAATATTCTGTCTTTCTGAAAGAAAACTAAGCAAATCCATTCAAAACATGTGATTGTTAAAATTGGTAATTCCATTTTAATTTTAAATTTCTAGTTCAGTATGTGCAGGTACTACTCATTCATTTTGTTAAACTGAAACATGATTTAGAATAAACACCTAAGTTTGGTACAGAGCAACAAGTACTAATGGATTTTAACTTGCCTTACTGTGTAAATGGGCTCTGATTACCTTCTTATGCTAACCACTAAAAAGAGCCTTTCTGAATAGAAAAGTCATGTAGACTTAATTCACAAAAACATTATTGCAGAAATTGAGCTTTGCTCACTGGAAAGTATAAAATGAGGATTCCTAGAGAGATAACAAATTACCTGAGAATAATTTGGCTAATCAGTAAACCATTGAAAGTGGTTCTCCATACCAGTGTTGTTAGACCTTTTGTGCATGTTTATGTATTTTAATTAGGAAAAATATAAATTTTTGCCACCTGGTGTTTTTGCATGCTGTTTAGCTGTGGGATATGAATAGATTTCAATTTATGGACTAATAATCTAAATAATAACATAGCTGTTCATTCAGTATTATCGTAAAAAGGACAGACATGAATTGAATGTACTCAGTGTATACCTGCCTGCTTTTCTCACAAAGTTGTTAATCTGCATATAAAAATTATGTTGAATTACTGCTTGCAAAGGAGAAACTGACTGCATAGGGTATGATGCTATTATTTGATAATGGTGGTCTCTTTAGTCTGCCAAGTAAAGACATAACAAGATCCAACAGTTGGAAGTTTAGGTCAGTCAAGTCCAAACTGGAAAGACATTGAAAACTGCTGGCAGTGAGGGGCAAACAACCATTGGAACATATTATTAAGAAGCATGGTAGATTTTTCATTTTCTTGTTTTGTGATTAGTTGTCTGTCTTGGAAATACAATCTGATTTGTGAGATACTGATTTATATGAAACTTTTATTTCTATGTACAAGATTGAGCTAGTTCAAGAGAAGAAAATACCAACTGTAAGTGATGTCTATCTTCGTCTAAAATGTCTGGACAACAACAAAGATACACAACAGGCAGCTGAAAAAAATCAATGTGCTACTGAGTCACAACGCAACAGTACTTCACCTAAGTAACTTCTCATAGCCCATATGGTGGTGGAGAGGCATATTTTGTTGACAGAATTAACTAGGAAGAGTATGTGACCAGTATCTTTATCCCTTAGTACTGTCAGTTCTTGCCAAAATAGTGACTTCCATGTCATGCGCTAGGTGGTGAAAAAAGGCCTGCTGATGTTCACAACATAGTTTTGGTCTTGTTTGTTCTGGTAAAAGAAGATTACTCCCTTGTAATCAGTTACAGGATCATGAGTGTTGCTCAGAGAAGCTAGGATGAAACAATATAATACATTTATTGAACTGCAATAACAGGCTAGAAATCTGCTTTTATGGCATCTAATCAACTTTCTGAGCTATAAGTGGAGGACAAGGACAAACTGCTCTCAGTATGTTCTGCTGTTCATCTCTGCTTTGGTTATGGCCAAACAGCCATATATAAAAACATCCATCAATGAGGGATGTAATTCCTTTCAGAAGGAAAGTTTCTTTTTGTGTTTTTAGGATACCTTGGCCAAGTTACAGGTTTCTTCAGTTCCAGTGTGATTTAGAAGGTACATGGATATTGGTATAGAATATACAGACCTTTGGAATAGAGTAGTTGATTCTACTAGAAATGTTACAGCTTGCTTTTCAGAAGGATGATGTAATGGATACTTTGTTAACTAGACGTCACACATGAAGAGTTGAACTGTAGAACCTTAGTGTAAAATTATACGTTTATACTATGTTTGGATCCGCTCAGTGCCAGGATACTAGTTTGTTACTTCTGTAAATGTTTAATATATTTCTTAAGCAATAATTCACATTTTTTCAGAACAAACCAAGAAAAACATAAGGTGATTAAATTCCTTTTACTACAGTTTTGGGGCTTTTTTGCTTTTTGCTTTTTTTGGGGGGGGGGTATTATTTTTTTTTTTCATAAAATGAAGCACAAAGAATATGGAATAAGAGCAAGTGCAGTGATCATCAGAAATGGATGACAGAGGAACTGTAATAGGAGGAAATAATTCAGTTAAATTACATGCTTGAAAACACATGGCTAATAGATGGGGGAGAGATACATCAGTTATATTAGTGCAGATCAATAAGTGATCTTTGTGAAGAGGGATAACACAATTGTGTGCCATTAATGAGGAGGAATTAAATACAGTTGAGAAGTCAAAAGCATGCATCATCAAATATGAACAGTGAGAATGAATGATGAAACAAATCAGACTTGGATTCAACGTGAAGTTTTGTGGTCTTGCTAATGGCAACTCCTTAGCTTTATTGTGAAAGAAGAATAACCTTTCTGAAGAAAGAAATGTTGTTTTATTTCAAAATAGAAAATTGATAGCTCTTTAAAATTCAACACAAATTCCTGTCTCTGAACCTAAAAAGTTATTTGTTATCCCATGCTTAAATGTGTAAAGATGACGAATACAGAAAGTAGCTAGCAAAGAATTCTGGACATCTGTAACTAATGAAGCAAAATGCAATTGGGTTAAAAGAAAAAGAAAAATAAAAAAAAGAGATGAGGTGAACTGGGAGATTTAAGACTCGTACGAGAAGGTCCTGAGCAGGTGCTAAAAATGATGACAGCTTTATTTCACCACAGGTTTCCTGCTGTTGCACAAAAGGAAGACTGGAATGTCATAGAAACAAAGAAAGTCATGCTTAGAATAGTGAGGATTTTTAAGTGGATATCTCTGTAAAGGAACAGAAGGGGAAAATTAGAAAATAAAAGCAATTTTTTATACACATCAATACATTAAACAAGGAAAAGTTATTGACAGAAAAGCAAAAAGTTAAAGTTATGAGGTACAATGAGAAATAGAAACCATTATCTCATTTCCATGAGTAGCAGTTCTAATATTTTTACTGTAAAACATGGTGTGCATTTAAAATTTTACAGCAGGCATAATAGTGTGTGACTTGGAGGGTCAAGCTCATAGCCAGATGCAGTCTACTTTCTGTGGCTTATCTACTGGAATTTGTCAGATTCTAACACTTGCTGCTTCTCCCACAAGACCCTAGCCTTTGGCCCAATGTCCTGACCATTACAGTCTAAGTGACTCTGTGATACATCATTCTTTTATGAAAACTTCCAAGTGTCTTGGTTCCATCCTGGTTTCCCTCTGTAAGGAAAACATCTGAGAGGGTTGAAAAAGTTCCTCATTTGCTTTCAGCAGGGAATTCCTGTTGCATATGGTTCCTTCACAGTCCCATGCTACTTGAGCTCACAGTTTCATTGTTTTACATTATTGAAGATAAAAAAAAGGAAGAGAGCTAGAGTTTCACCAAGGTACAGTTTTATGCTGACAATAAAGATAATGCTTACAACCAATTAGTAACTGAATGAGGTGAGTTTGCAGGACTGGCTAGTTAAATGAGTCCATAATACAGCCTTTATCTATCTTCTTTTAGCAAGAAACTGTTTAGGGTGGAAGGTGAGGGGAGTAAAAATCAGGATTTCATCCAAAGATCACTGTAACTGGTGAATCATCATCAAGTTCTGGATTAAACATTTAGCTTGCCTTTTTTTGCATGTTGCTGTTTGTTTGTTTGTTATTTTTTGTATGATCTGTGAAATTTTTCCAAAGCTCCTAAAATTAGTAACTCATTTAAAAATTTATAAATTAATCTTTTGAAGAATGTTCTCTCTGGAAAATTAGTGTAACCTCCGCAGAATGGTGATGTGGTTTTTTTACTTTTTTTTTCTTATTTGAAGTTCATCAAATCACTAGCTGTGTCATTTTTACCTGTCTGCATTTGCCATTTATCAGCTGCTACTGCAAAAGCTTTAGTACTGAAGAGTGCATGGTGCTGTAAGGAGAATGAGGGATGGGAATACTTGCCTGCCCCTATCCAGCTGACACAAGCTCTTGAGTGTTCTTACTCTTTCTTCTTTCAGACTAAATTACTTTCTCTGCTCCAAAATATGAAGGTCAAAGTCCATTTATTGTTCTATTCCTCTCCTTATCCCCTCAAGCTATAAGAATATATAAAAAAAATATTCCAATAAGTCAAGATAGGTATGGATAAATTATTTTTTTTAATTCAGGTATTTGTGAAAATACCCACATTGATAGGCTCTTGAACCTGAAGTTGTCGTCTTTTTTTTTCCTCTCTTCTCCCGCTATGTGTTTTCTAGTTGGTGCTTAGTTGGTGCTAAGGAGCCATTATTAAAACTAATCACCCGAGTACAGCACAAGTGTCACTTGAGAACACTCACTACTGTGCCTCAAAAATGGATGTAAACACTTCTAAGTACATCAATAACTGGTTTCATTTATAATAGTAGCTTTTATGATGCCAACACCTGTCCAGTAGATGATGGACTGAGAGCAGTACCTTTGTGACTGCATCACAAGATGGGAGCTTGTAATGACTGAAATTAATTTATGAGCTGGGTTTGAGTCAATGACTGACAAATGATCATAGAATCATAGAATAGTTTTGTCTGGAAGAGACCTTAAAGATCATCAAGTCCAACCTTATTCCTAGCCCTATCACAACCACTAAACCATGTCCCTAAACACAACCGCTACCCAGCTCTTAAACGCTTTCAGGGATGGTGACTCCACCACCTCCCTGGGCAGGCTGTTCCAATGCCTCACAACCCTTTCAGTAATGAAATTCTTCCTAATATCCAGCCTGAACTTCCCCTTGTTCAAAGTCAGGCCATTTCATCTTGTTATATGCCTTGTCACTAGGGAGAACAGGCCAACTTCTGCTTTGCTACAACTTCCCTGCAGGTAGTTGTGGAGAGCAATAAGGTCTCCCCTCAGCCTTCTTTTCTCAAGGCTAAACAGCTCGAGATCCTTCAGCCTTTCCTCATAAGAGACATGCTCCAAGCCCTTTACTACCTTGGTAGCCCACCTCTCTACCCTCTACAGCAACTCAACGTCCTTCTTGTAAATGGGCCCAAAACTGGACACAGTATTTGAGGTGCGACCTCACCAAAGTTGAGTGCAGAGGAATAATCACCTCCTGCTGACTACACTATTCCCAGGCCAGGATGCTGTTGGCCTTCTTGGCCACCTGGACATACTGCTGGCTCATGGTCAGCCAGCTGTCAATCAACACTCCCAAGTCCTTCTCTGGCTGGCAGCTCTCCTGCCACTCCTCCCTAAGGCTGGAGCACTGCTGGGGGGTTTTTGCGGCCAAAGTGCAGGACCTGTCATTTGGCCTTATTGAAACTCATGGAATTGGCCTTGGCCCAGCAATCCAGCCTATCTATGTCCCTCTCTAGAGCTTCTCTACCCTCAAGCAGATCAACACTTCCACCCAGCTTGGTGTCATGTGCAAACTTACTAAGGGTGCACTCTATCCCTTTATCCAAATCATTGATGAAAATGTTAAACAGGAGTGGCCCCAGAACCCTGGAGGACACCACTTGTGACTGGTTGCCAACTTGATTTAACTCCATTGATTACAACTCTGGACTTGTCTATCTAACCAATTTTTTACTCAGGAAAGAATATACCCATCCAAGCCAAGAGTAGTCAATTTCTCTAATAGAACGCTGTGGGAAACACTGTCAAATGCCTTACTAAAGTCAAGATAGACAACATCTATGTTTTGTTTAACATGATGTTACTTGTTACTTCTGGAGGCAAAGAGGATGGAGAATATTTAGCAGAATTTTGTGAACTTTTGTTGTTAGCTTCAATTTTGTTCAGTCCTCAAAAGACTGTTGCTTAGACCATAGGACCCTAGAAACATAGAATCATTTAGGTTGAAAAGACCTTTAAGGTTATCGTATTCATACTGTCAAGTCCACCATTAAACAATGTCACTAAGTGCCACATCTCTATCTCTCTTAAATACTTCCAGTGATGGTGAGTCAACCATTTCCCTGGGCAGACTGTTTCAGTGCTTGACAACCCTTTCTGTGAAAATTTTTTTCCTAATATTTAATATAAACCTCACCTGGCACAGCCTGAGGCCATTTCTTCTCATCTTATCACTTATTACCACACAATACCCACCATGCTCCAGCCTCCTTTCAGGTAGTTGTAGGGAGTGATAAGACCTCCCCTGAGCCTTGTCTTCTCCAGGCTAAACAACCCCCTCAGCTGCTCCTCCTAAGACTTGTGCCCTAGACCCTTAACCAGCTTCATTTACTTTCTTTGGATGCACTCCAGCACCTGAATGTCTTTTGGGTAGTGCAGGTCCCAAAATTGAGCACAGTATTTAAGGTGCAGCCTCACCAGTGCCACGTACAGGGGGACAATCACTTCCTTAGTCCCTCTGATACAAGCCAGGATGCCATTGCCCTTCTTGGCCACCTGGTCACACTGATGGCTTATGTTCATCTGGCTGTCAATATGCCCAGATCCTTTTCCACTGATTCAGACTTAGCTGGTACCATCAGATAAATGCAATGGAAATGTAAATGCTTCATGGTTTGTATCTGCAGCTCTTAAACCTCTGAAGTTTGTCAAATATTATTTAAACAAGTTGGTGCTGTGATTGTTCTTTGACTTGTACTGATTTGGAATCTCAATATAAAAATGTTGAGAAATGCCTTTTTCCTGTGTTCCTTTCTTAATATATTAATTATATCCATAGTTATGCTTAAGTACACACATGGAGAACAAATGCAGCAGTGCCAATTGGTGATAGAGAACTACCAAGAATTCTCTCCAGCAAAAACCCTAGCCAGGAACGGTGGTGTGAATCAGGGGACTTCCACGCATTTCAGTAAGAATTCAGCTGAGTAGTAAAATCTGTTACCCATGTTAAGTGCTTGCAAATAGAGGTTGCAAAGTGATCGTCAGTCTTAGGCATAGGTTTCAAGTGAGGTGACAAATTCACTGAGCCATGATATCCATGAAAACAGAACAATTTCTTCAGTTCTAATATGGCATGATGGAAAGGGCAGTAAACTTATTTTTATGACTCATGCATGATAAGGAATCTGCAAAATGTACTCTGCACTAATAGCAGTGCTACCTTTCTGATGTTGAGTAAAGGAAAAAAAAAAAAAAATTAAACAGGGGAAATATTTGTCTCATGCTCTTTTATCTTTCCATAGCCTTCCTGAAGGGTGAACTTTAAGGTCAATCTAAATTTTAGAAAGGGAATACCAAAGGCTATCGTTAAAAGCTTTATAAAACTGTGCTTTCTAAAGTACATTAAAAAATAACATTGTGAAATTTAATGAGTCAAAGTACTAATATTAAGTGCATAACTGTACCAAAAGCTGCAGAAAATAGCTTTTCAGACATAGATGCTTTTAGTCTACCATGTTCAACTGAAAAACTGCACGTTTCTCTCGCTTTTTTTTTTTTTTCTTGGAATAATACTTGAACTACATATTAAAAAAAAAAAATCAATAAAACCATTCAAAATCAGCAAGGACATCAGAAACAGACAACTTATCTTATTTCAGTTAGCCACCCAATTAAATCCTGACTTTAAGCCATGTTATTCTCTATATTCTATTTCTAGAGCAATCACCATATTTGTTCCTTGCCATTACACTGTGCCTTTCTGTAACATAAAGGAATGTTTGACTTGAAGATTATGGACCTGCCATTCTCCTAAAAGATGGAAATTTCCACTTTATGTGTACTTTTTTTTTTTTTTTTTGTCTTTTACATATCTGTAACAGCTTTTACTGAAGTGGGGTTTTGTTCAGGATCAGCGATTTTGTGATATATTGGGAATAACCTTGCTTGATTCATAACCATTTGACTCAAAATAAGTTGAGAAAAACAATACTCTAAGAAAGCTTACAGAACTCAGAATGTGATATATATACAATTATGTGTGCAAGAATCCTAAAATAAGGGTTAAACTACAAAAATACATGAAATTTTATTATGTTCAGGTTTTTTTCTATTGGAAGCAGAAGGTAACTTTAAAAAACCTAGACTACAGTAGAACCTGTTGGAAGAAAGACTGGAAAGTGTATGCAAGGTTTATTTTAGTCACTCATAGTAGAAACAGGCCAAAAGCTGGCTCTTTCAGTTTCTCTGTGCTGTTTAATTTTGTTTCACTGCTGCATACTGGCTTTTAATGTGAGGCACTCAGAGCATCTTTTGTATCTCTTAAACACATATCTGCAAACATGTGAGTACACAGGCAAACTGGTAAATATGTACCTGTCTAACTGAAAAGCTTGATAAACACTAGTTCAGAAAATAGAAACATTAGTTCAGAAAATAGCTAAGGGATATTTACCTATTTTGAAGACAGCAAATTTTCATAAAATGTTTCAAATTTAGTCGTGTTAAAAGGAAAAATCCCTTCAAATTAAGAGTCAGCATATCCAAAAATATTTTTCTGTTACTAATTTGAAAGTTTTCCATTGCAAACTTCAATTTTCTTTTTCATCTTAAAAGGATTACTGGTAGAATGAATTATCTTCAAGTGAGAATGAGAGATAAATAATTGGTACTGAAGAAAAATCTAGTAGGAATGGAATGCTCTTCATTGCATTATTGCTGCTCTGAACTTTATTGCAGTGAAGAATACATCTACTAAGCTTCTGTTTTTTTTTGTATTTGTAAATGTATGATTAAAAATGTTAAGATTTTTATTATTCAGGATATCAAAATCTTTTATGTTCTGGAATACATAACTCCTCAGAGCAGTTGTAATTATTTCATGAAGCTTCTGTAATGGCCAAAACTCACTAACTTATTTGTTCCTCTCATGGATCATCTCAGGCAATATCTCACTTCTGTTTTGAAGGTGCTGGTGATGAAAACAGGATGCATACAGCAAAGAGAAAGAAAAATCCCTTCTCCTACAGAATGTGTATGTTTTTGGGACATTTCACCTTACCTGACAGATATAAAATGAAAATACCATTCCCATCATAATATTCGAGTGAAATATATGTATTTCAGAACATTGTTCTGAAACTATGGTCTTGTCATATATTATTACTACAAATGAAGTTGATTAAATGTCAATTTGTTAACATGCATAGTCCATGTGACCAGAATGTGTCATGTGTGTCATGGAATGCAGAACTGATCTAGTTCTAGCAACTGTATTTGGTTTGTGTGGCATGGTTTTGTTAGCGGGGGAGGCTACAGGGATGGCTTCTGTGAGAAGATACCAGAAGCTTCCCCCATATCCAATAGAGCCAATGCCAGACAGCTCCAAGATGGACCTGACACTGACCAAGGCAGAGTCCATCAGTGATGGTGGTAGTGCCCCTGTGATAACATATTTTAGAAGGAAAAAAAAAAAAAAAACAACTGTGTGACAGCAACTGCAGCTGGAAAGAGGAGTAAGAATATGTGAGAAACAGCTCTGCAGACACCTAGGCCAGTGGAGAAGGAGGCAGAGGAGGTGCTCCAGCTGCTGGAGCAAAGATTCCCCTGTAGTCCATGCTGAAGACCATGTTTGGAATGCCTGTCCCCCCGCAGCCCATAGAAGTTAACAGTGGAGAAGATATATCTACCATCAGCCTCTGGAGGACCCCATGATAGAGCAGGTGGATGTGCCTGATGGAGGCTGTAATCCCACGGGAAGCCTACACTGTAGCAGGCTCCTGGCAGGACCTGTAGACACATGGAAGGAGGAGCTCATGCTGGAGCGGGTTTGTTGGAAGAACTTGTAACACCATGGGGAATCCACACTGGAGCAGTCTGTTCCTGAAAGACTACATCCTATGGAAGGAAACCATGCTGGAGCAGGGGAAGAGTCTGAGGAGTCTTCCCCACCTAAGAAGGCAGGAGCAGCAGAGACAATGTGTGATGATCTGACCACAACACCCATTTCCATCCCTCTGTGCCATTGGTGAGGAAGGAAAAAGAGAAATTGGGAGTGAAGTTGAGCCTGGGAATAAGTGAATAAGTGAGGTGTGAAGGAAACTGTTTTAAGGGCTTTTTTTCTTAATTTCTTTTTACACTACTCTGATTTGATTGACAATAAATTAAACTAATTTCCCAAAGTTGAGCCTGTTTTGCCTGTAACAGTAATTACAGAGTGATCTCCTGTCCTTATCTTGACCTATGAGCCCTTCATTATATTTTCTCTCCCATTTCGAGCTGAGGAGGCAGAGTGGTAGAGTGGCTTTGGTGGGCACCTGGTGTCTAGCCATAGCCAACCCACCATAGCAACAAATGCTGATTATTATTTAAAAAGACAAACCAAAATCTATGTATTTTTCGGTCATTGCTGTTGAGTGCTGAGACATTGTCTTTTTACTTGTGAGCAACTATAGGATTTTATTATGTCTATCTTTTAAAGCTGGCTGAGCAATTGATTACCTGAAATTCCATAAAAGAGGAGAAATGTCAATACTGTTAAAAAGCTATCTCTAAAAGCAGGACTGCTTATCAATTTTAACTAAATGCAAAGTAATTAGGAGAATGAGCAGGATGGGGAAGGGAGGAAGGAAGTTTTTCTAATACTTTATTATTAATTTTTTCCTTTCCTTTTTTAAAACTTTCTTAAAAATTTAGAAAGGTGGGGGACATAATTTAGCTACTTATGTGGCCTGCTAATTACCATTATGGGTTTGATTTGGCCATTCAGCCATCAAATGGGCACCACAATATTTTCACTGTTAACAAAGCCTCTAGTTTCATGACAGGTACTGAGAAGATGCATGACCTTAAGACATTTTTATTATTTCCCCATACCATTCACTTGGTCTTACTTTCTCTAATATAGTGCTAATATGTTAAGATATCACTGTAAATAAAATATGAACATGTAATACCTTAAGTAGGCTGGTCAAGAATCTTTAATTTAATAAATGTAGACTGCAAGATAACAGGAGTAGAATAACTAACCCATAGAATATGCAGTTTCCTCCTCAACCTGAAGTGAGAAGTTTGACTGGTAAGTTTTAGTTCACTAAAAGTTTTGTAAATGTCAGTGACAAGCCCAAATGTGTCCAGTTAAACTGAAAAAAAAATGTATTAAATTAATTTGGTCATTACTTTTGCTTAGTTACAACATAAATTAATTTTCTACTTTAACTTAATGTTTCAGGTTCAGGTCTAACTTTAGCAGTAGAAATATCTCTAAACAGGAACAAATATTATAAGTTGTATGAAAAGTAGAACTAACTGTACTTCTTTGCTGTCATGTTTTTTTTTTATGTTTTATAAATGTTACTTTCTAGGTTATATGTAAAAAGTCTTGCTTGGAAACCCAGTGCTTGTCTTCAGCTGAAACAGACCAGTTTTGGTATTAAGCACATCTCTAATATAGAGAATACCCTATTTGTGCAACTCGGGATTTCAGATCAGTCAGAAGAATCACTTTCAGGAGTCTGAAGAAGATATATATATACACACATTTATATTTATATATTCATTATTATTTTATTATTTAAAACATCTTTATGATTTCTTAAAATATCTAAAAAGCTTGTATCTCTCTTGCCGATACATCTTTCTTCCTGCAACAACAAAAAAAGGCTTTACAAATATGTTGTTTTCTTCTGTGGACAAGAAGGCTTAAACTAGATGACAAGTAAAGTCAGCTTCACTGTAAGGTTAAAAACAGAAGACACATCAAAAGACATTTAGGATTAGGAGTCAGTATGACATATTTACTTTCTTACTCCCATGATGCTGAGAATTTATTCAGATGTCTATTGTAAAACAGAGAAAAATTACTTTAATGGAGGGTTATATTGTGATGTAGTGTATGATGAACAGTTTACATGTTAGGGTAAATTCAAATAATCTTCCTTTGCATTAATTCAGATCTGTATTTCATTTATTACTTCAGCTGATGAATTTGGAAATTCTTGGAGGCAACTGAAAAAGACTTCAGGAAAACAAGGTGTGAAGTACTATTTATTACCACTGAAATTTGCTATTCTGTATTTACTAACTATAACTGTATTTACAGGATGAGTTACCTTTGCCATAATCTATTTTGTGATTTTAGTAAGTATGTCTCACCAAACAAGGTGAAATTCAAACTTCTCTAAAAGCAGCAGCTCTTAATTTGCCAAATATTTCACTATTCCCAAAGTTTTGCTTGGTGTCTTGAATATAAGTTTTAAAAGGAGATGGTTAGAAAGAACTACTGTGTCTTGTGGTTAACATCTGTGTCCCTGATTTGACATAACATGATGTAATGAAATTTGACCAGAAGATAATCTCACTCTGAAAATTACTTCTGAAGAAAAGAAAGCAAAGAAACAGAAAAGAAAGTAACAGCAATGTATGCACAAGATAGAAACAGGGAATTATTTCTGACAATACTGATAATCCATTATTATTCAATATTTTTTCCTTGTGTGGCTTGATATTAATACTTTAAAGCTATATGCTGATTGACTGGTATGAACACTTGATTGTATGTATGCATATGATGATGTATCACAAGGACTAGAGGTGAATAGGAAAAAAACCCACATTTTATTTTCCAGGAAGACTATGATAAGTTTGACGTATTTTTTTAGCAATTTGAATGGTCTTCTACCCATCTTAACTCCACAGTGCTTTTGAGCTATAAGCAACAAGCCAAAAAATGTTTGCTTCAGGCAGGCCTATGGGATAAGATGTCCTGAAGCCATGCAATATGGAAGTTTCAGTGCCTTTGGCCACCAAGGACTTTCAAGGCATCCAGAGGTAATAAGCCATTTATCAAGCTTCTGAGTACTGCTCAGGATGGCAGACAAAATGTTTGGGAGTTCAGAGCAACTTAATCCAGGTTAGAGCTGGATTACTAGAAAAAAAAAAATAAAAAAAAATAGGGGTGACTGAAATTTTCTTGAGGTTCATTCAGCTAGTAAAATAATCTGATAGATAACTTTAACTGTTGCCATTAGGCAAAAGAAGCTATGTTTATGATCAGAAGCTGGTATTCAGCTTCAACAACAATTTGTATTATGGAATTGAAGAAATGATAGTCAGATTCTGCAGTTGGTTTTAAATATTAAGTATACAGGAAAAACACAGGTGGTGGAGATTGTAGAGATGCAATGGAAGCCATGTTGGTGAATTCTGTAATTACCATTCAGTCTAATCTCATTCACTCACAGTATATTACTTGCTTGTTTTATAATTTATTTATTTATTTATTTGGTAATTGAATTCTCATTGACTGGAGGAGAAAACAAAACCTCATTTTGTTAGCAGGCAAATTTGGCAACTATTTATTCCAAGATCTGGGACAGATGATAACTTGGTTTGAATAGTTCTTTTTGAAGTTTGGAGGCTAATTATTAGCATGAGACATTGTTACCATTTGGTATCAAATGATTTTCAATTTTCTAATCTGTTTTGTAAACCAATACATTAGTATTTTCCCAGAAGATTAAAATAATTCAGAGTTTTATTAGTGTAATTAGCCTTTCAAGTCTGTTATAGTGTAGTACAATACACATACTGTTTATTCTGCATTCATAATATTGAAAATATTTTACCCTGATGGACATTGATCATCTAAATATTGTACTTTATGTGAGAATTCATGATTATTTATTTTTTAAAATAATCTGTTGTGAAATTACTCCACAGTGGTTTTGCAAATGGAGTATTTGCTGCAAGTATAGTTTTTCTTTAAGCTTGGAATTGCCAGAGTGGAGGAGATGACTGTCTAGCCCAGCAATACCCAGTAACAGATGCTAGCCAAAGCATGTAACACCAGAGTAAATCGGAAAAGCCCTGCACCCTTCAGTTTTCAGCAATAAGCAGATTAATGACTTTATTAACCAGAGGCTACTTCAAACCACTGTATTTTGTGGATGTGAATTGATATCTCTTCCATGAACCTATCTCATCCTCTTATGAATTCATTTATACTTCTGGTCTCGTGTGAGTTTCACTATTTAATCACATTTTGTGTGGAGAATGTAATTCCTTCTGATGATTTTGAATTGCTGACTGTGGTAGCATCATGAGTTTCCTCTTCTGTGCTATGAAAAATGAGGAATAATTGCTCACTGTTTAACTTTCTCTATATTGGCCATGATGTTCTAGGCATCTGTTCAATCTCTCCAGAGTCCATTTTTTTTTCTTCCAAAACTAAAGAAATGTAATTTGTTTCTATATACAGAAACTGTTCTATAACTGTCCACTCTGTTGCCCTTCTCCATCCTTTTATTTTTCCATTTTCTACTTGGCCTGTTTTGGGGAGGGAATAAGAATAACTACATGCAATATAGACAGCAGGGGATGTTTCTCTCCGTGGCTTTTGATATTAGCACAATGAGGATTTTTTTTCCTTTGTCTTCAGTTACTGATAGCTCCTTTCATCTTATTGGCCTTCTCAGCTCAGCTGTACATTTGCTACACCAAAAAGGATGAGAAACTTTTTTTGTTAGTTTGTTGTTTGGTTTTGTTTAAAAGATAAATTGCTTCCAATATTGTGAAGTTGGATGGAATTCTGTTAACATTCACAGAAAAGCCTCATGTCAGGGCAATACAAAGTTTAAAGGCTTCTTAGCAAGTAGTATTGCACATCTTATTCAAAAAAAGAGAGATCTAAAATAGAGACAGGGAGAGATGAGTATAAATTTAAAGACAACAAAATACTGCAGTCATACAGAATTTGCCCTTGATTGCAGCTTAACATTCAGTGATACGGGGTTAGAAGTAAGACATACTGAAAAATGGAAAAATTTACTGAAGATCCTTCACAATTTTGGGCAGGGATATGAGGTAACAGACTAGATAAAAATGAATGCCTGCTGTATAAATTGCTGTTATGTAAAGCACTGCATATGGGAGAGTAATGTTTCAATTCCCTTGGCCACTGGAGACAATTGTGATGACACTAGTGTGCTTGCATACTTCCACATTGAAGTGGAAAAATGAAACACATTGAAAAAATGTGGGCCTGTTGCCACCATAATGTGACAAAATACAAAATAGTTCTCCTGTACTGAATGGTATATTTGAATTGGATGGCTGACTGGTCCAGCTCCATGAGAAGAACTGACTTCTGTTTTCAAAAGGAAAGGAAAATAGATGAGAAGAAGAAAAGAGAAAAACAATGGAGATGATAAGGAAAAGTGGAGAAGAGAACAATTCGGTTACATCTCAGTCTCTCTTAGTAAGTCTACTGCTGTGTGCAGCTGCTACCTGTTCCTTAAAGTTAGCACTGCAAAGGGCTTTGAAAGTGGTAGAGTTTTATGAAAAACAGAGGAATAAGGTAACTTCTGAAATATAGTGAGTTTAATGGCTTTTAAATAAAAAAAGAAGAAATGGTTTTAAAATGAAAGAAAAACATCTTCCTGCTCGTTACATACAGTCTATATTTTATTGTGCTTACTCTCAAAGCAGTAACCATCTACAGCTGCTACAACTATAAAGGAATTCTATAAAATTCTCTAAACATTTGTACATTTTTCATAGTGAATGGGGTTTTTCTTTATACCTGCTGCCTGTACTTCTGAGTCAGCTCCTGGTCACTGCATGTGCTGTGGGCGCTCTGCTCAGGGTGTCTTGGAGCTCCTTGGTCTAAGCATGGTCATAGGCATCCTCCTGATTTAAGTATAAGCCTTTTCTGTGTAGGAGATTTAACACCTTTCTAGGAAACAGTACATTCAGTAAACAGTGGGGGCACAAGTGTATTATATATTCTGATAAGCAGTATGTTTGCATGCATATCCAAATGGTAATTTGGTAATTTTGAACTTAGTGTTACTGCAGCATGCATGCATACATGTGTTCTGTCCTCTAGAAAACACGAGTGTCAGAGAAATAGTCTTCCATCGCCATAATGATTATTGTTGAATAAGTATAAACCCCTTTGCTTTAATTTCTTTTTTTTTCTTATTGGTTTACTACTGTATTTTTTTCCATCCTAGGAAAGAAAGGAAAGTATGTGGAGATATTGGATAGAATTTGATATAAGAGTCAGAAATACAAGAATATTATAAATAAAGAAACAAATAAATAAAGAATAAGTAAAGAAGCAATTTTTGTTTTCCACGCCCTTTCTCTTGTTTTTGAGTATCAATCCTTGATTTGAGCCTTCAAGTGCAACTGAAGTTTTAAGATAATATTCTTTCAAGGTCTTGCTATATTTCCTTTCATTTTTTATTTAGATAATCATAGCATACTTTTTGCTTGATGAAAATAGCTTTAGTTAGGATATTACAGTTCTTATTAGAAAATAAAAAGAATAGGGTTTGTACATCTGGAACACTGTTTGAGAGAAGAGGGGTTTTTTTGTGGTCAGGGATTTAATTTCAGATATGAAAGATAACTTCAGGTATGAAAGAAATCAATTCAAAACCATAAATAGCTTAGTTACAAGCTTGAAAGGATTTACGTGAATCGGAGTGCATCCTGGAAGCATCAAAAAATTTTCCCAGATTAAAAGAACAGAGCGTGTGAAACTTTATAAATACACACAATTCAGAAACCGAAGGAGGGGAGAGGAACAACGAGATTTCACTTCTGGTAAATTACTTGCAGGGAAGAAATTTGGATGTATGCTGTTCTCTTAAGCTAGCATTAGAATTCAAAGGTGCACTGTGTTTGAACAGAAACTAAGTGTTGTTGAATGTCTATCTAATTACTTTTCATTCTCGAGCCTGAAGTGCTGTTATGCAGTGTGTCATGAAATTAATTACTATTACTGAACTATTATGGTATATAAGTATGAAAATGTGCATCTGTAGTCATCAGCCAGTAAGACTGCTAGGAAGAATCTTTTTTTTTAATACTTCAGTAGAACACCACTAAAGCATCATCAAATGATAAGCATGTGACTGGGAATGAAGCAGACTTATTAATCTCTTTTAAGTAAAGCCAGCAGAAAGACTTGATGTTTGATAAATTTGTTTGTCTCTGCAAGTACAGCTGCTGAATGTCTTAATTCTTCATTTTAAAAGAAAGCGCCTGTGGTAAATTAATAAAGTCTTGATATACAAGTATAATGACCAGTTTTTTTCCCTAGTTCTCTCTGCAACACAGCTTCACTTTCATGTCTTCTGGAAAACAACTTACAATTTAATTATTACAGAAAGTCAAGAGGATTACTTAATGGAAGAAATAAATCAGCAATGTTATTAGAGCATGAAATCGAGTATATTGAATGTAAAACAGAACCCCTATATTATGTCTAGCTCACATGAGTAGGCTTATTCAAGTCAATGGAAAGATGTGCATAAATAATACTTTGCAGAATTAAGTCCTTGAATAACTGTTGTATCTAGACATAATAGCCATACAAAAATACAATTGTATAACAGTAATATTCACTGCTCCCTTGTTATTTTCTTAATGTTTAACTTGGTTTATTTAAGCTGGTTAAATCTTTCTGCATAATCTTACTCAGAAAATTCCCTAAACCTTTGCTTAAATCTGTCTCTATTGACAAACTCATGGACTACTGGGTTTGCATCCACTGGATAGACATGTTTGGATTTGTTCATATTTAAGCATCCTAGCAAGGACTGTGGAGAAACAATATTAAGTATGATATGTGCTAACTGAAGTAACATTTATGAAGAAAGTGAGAAAGTCATACATTACATATGTATAGCTAGATTTATGAGGAAATACTTTCACTAATTCTGTAAATGTGTCTCCAATGAAGCAAATATGTAAAAAGAGGAAAGTTGATTTGTTAACATTTTACAAGATAATTAAGTGGGAAATGGTATAAAACAAAACAACAACTACAAAAAAACACCAAATAAAACCCAAACAAACAAACAAAAAAAAAAAAGAGGAAGAGGGTTGGCTAACAAATCCTTTGTCCAAAGCTGCTGCAAATTATTTAATAAAATATATATGCTCTGATACTCTTGTACTGCTAGCTATGGTGAGTATCTACAGGTACTTACTCCACAAATAGTCTTTTGTAAGTCAATACACGTATGTAAATAGGACCATGCTGCTCACCATGAAAAACAATTCTAGTAATAGTATGGGAATGGATTAATTGGCAGTCTTTGTTGTACTTTGCCTTGATTCCTTTGCTGCAAAATTCTATTTCCTGTGTGCAACAAGTCATTTCATAGTGGAGATATTTCACCTGGAGCACAATAACATACTATAAGACAGAATTAAATTTTCAGGAGTATTACTTTATTGACATCCCACTGACTGGGATGAGATCTCCATATCTTCCTTGAAAGGATCTGTAAAGAAATACTTGACAGTCTATCTTGGTCTAAAATAAGGTATAAGGAAAAGAGGGAGGGAGTGGAAAGGCTTTGGTCTTAACTTTCTGTCACGGTTTAGGGTCAGGGCGTGGTCCCTTAGACCTATAACAGATGCTTTCTGTTAACCCCCTCTCTCCCCAAAAAGGAAGAGAAAGGGAATAAGGGAGAGATCCTTAGTGATTAGAAAAGGAAACTAAGTACAGCTTTAATGAAAATGAAAATAATAAAAATAGAATATATACAAATATATGCAAAAACAGTATTGAACCCAACCCTCCCTGATGGTAGTTACATCACCATCACCACTGATGCTGTGGAACTGACACCAGGGGAGTCCCAGACTGGGCCCCGTAGCAGATGGGAGCTGTGTTCAGGAGCTGGATTCTGGTACTGGCTTCAAGAACACACCAATTGGGATCAAAGGCAGAACAGAGTCCTCCTTGGATGCTCCGAGAAAAGAACTGAAAGAGGACCTGAGCCAAGCCAAGAGAAGCTGGCAAAGTGGTCCAAGAGGGGAAAAGAGCCACAGACCCTACAGATCCCTCAGCTTTGTACCAAATATGACCAATATGGGATGGAATACCTTGTTGGTCAGTTTAGGGTCACCTGTCTTGTCCACTGCTGTAGGCAGACAAGGCAGGTGCAGCCTTTCACTTTCCTGCGCCCCCCAATGTGGTACACAAGATCCAGTAGTGGCCTTGGTCTGTGTACCAATTTTTGATAGTAACTGAACATGGGATGTTATCGCTGCTAGAAGCAGGCACTGCCTGTGAAAATAGGCTGCAAACTTGAGAAAGTGCGGTTAGAAGAACTGAGCTGAGAAGTAATATCACTGAACAAAATCTGTTCTGTTCTCATTCAAACCAGGACACTTTCTCATATTTGTATCACATCTTTCCTTAAAATATTTTATCTTTGTTTAGCATATTATTCACTTTCTTTGAGGTTCAGTTCATTGTTTACAATGCTGTTTATTATTAGTTCAGCATATTTAGTACATTTTAGTTGTTTGCTTTTTTTAAAGGTTCAGTATGTATAACGTGTTAGAGAGTTGAAACTGTTAGAGATTTGAAGGTTGTGCTTAACAATTAGAGTTTAGCAGATTCTTCATGTTTCTCAGTGTTTCAACAGGTTTGTTTTGTTTTGTTTTCCATTGCTGTGTTTCAGGTAGAAATGGACATAAATTCTACAGGTTTTAAAGAACTAAGAGACTGAGATTTGTAGTTAATATATGGATAAAAATCTCTGTGTAAACTTAAAGACTAACTGAAGAACATTTTTTTTTTTTTTCTGTAATGCACTTTGCTCTATTCTGGTGTTTATGAGTTCAGGATTTAGCTGGAAGGAAACTTGCAACTCATTCTTGCTTTCTGTAGTTTGTAGTAATTATATCTGCAAACAAAAATGAATGTTATTCTTTAAAGTAATAAGCTGGCAGTATTCATACTAATTGACTGTAGTACCATTTTTGTGTTTTCAAGTGGCTTTGATGCAAAATTTTTCCTTACTTTTGATTGTGTAACAGAGTTGTTATCCTGTACATTTACACAGATTTTGTTCAGTGGTGAGAATTTTGATTTCTTTCTTTTTTTTTTTTTTCCTTTCCCCTGATGATGTATGCCTACAGTGAAAAGGCCATGTAATGCAAGTTACCATAGGATATTTTTATAGTCAGGGAAGTAAAATAGAGCATGGTTCATCTGACTTGTTTCAGCCATTTGCTTAGAGTTAGATCAATTGTGCCCAGAGGTTACATTTTTCCTTTTTCTAAAGTGAACTCAAATGACTAGCTTAAATGGAGATGTCTGTACTGTTAAAAATCTGAAACTCAGTGAAGTGAAACCTGCCCAGGATTTCTTCATGCTGAATGATATCATGTAAGCAAGAGGTAATGTATGGTTCTGGACGAGCAATGTGTACTGCAGAGTTTCCCCTTGGTTAGTTATCCACCTTTTTTTCATATGAAAACAAGGGGAAAATCACAGAATAAGGGACAGTATTTTTAGGAAGATGGATCTTGGGCCCTGTATAGATGTCTTGAAAGTCTTTAACTCATATAGATCAAACTCAGTTGACCACTAGCCTTTTCAGAGAAAGAGGTGTCCGTTTAGAAAATATGCAGAATAGCTTTATTATTTCCAACGTTACAGTCCCATGGAGAACTATTTCCAGTGTGACTTGCGGTATTCAATTTTCACACAATATATCTGCAGAGTCTGTGTTGACAAAGATTATCATTGCACTTGCATGTGGCAGGCAGAAGTGTAAAAATGTGATTTGAGGAATAGGGATGAAGGAGAGAATCTGTCTGGAAAAGCACATGTTCTCCTCTATGCCCTCTGTAGTTCAAAATGGTTATTTTGCCTTTTTCTATTAAGGATGAAGAATAATTTAGGTTCAGTCCAGTTAAGAGTCAGGACATGCACCAAAATGATCAAAGATGTCTGAAGAGAAATCTCAGAAAACACTAATGAAACAATGTGGATCCAACTTTGGAGAGCAAGTAAGTGACACAAGGCATTTCTTCATGAAAGTAAATGCCTGTATAGATTTGAACTTACTCTATTCTGCTCAACAAATGGTTGTCTGTCAGTTTTGTGTACAAATTGCTGTAGACTGTCTGAAGATGTGTGTGACATTTTCAGGTTTTGTGTTAGGAAAAAAAGAAAAGCAAAATCTAAGCACATATACTGCAGTATTAGGGGTGTTCACATGACCCCCAACCTGCCCCGCCGTTGGAATGGGAGGGAAAATACGGAGAAAGGCAAAAGGGATAAGGAGAATTCAACAGAAAAGCACAAGATGACAAGAAAAAACAGTAATAGCAAGGAAACAATATAAAAGGTGGTGATAAAAAATTCAGCAACAGGCTAGCTCTGCACCAACATGCTGTGCCAGAGACACATGCACCCTGCCCGGCCCACCCTCAGTCCATACATAGCAGATATGATGTCAGTATGGTATCGAATATCCCATTGGCTGGTACAGTTTTCTATCCTGGCTGTGGCCCCTTCACAGCTTCTGAAGAAAATTAACCTTATCCTAGCTGAATCCAGGACAATCAATATCTCTCAGTTTCCCCAAAATACTCTAAGCATTTACAAAGCTTAAAATATTGTCCATTTTGACATGCTCTAATCCAAACAGAGGAATAAAATTATTAGTATAAAACCTGAACCAGGATGCCATAGGCCTTCTTGGCCACCTGGGCACACTGCTGGCTCATGTTCAGCTGTCTGCCCACCAGCACCCCCAGGTCCATTTCTGCCAGGCAGCTTTCCAGCCACTCCTCCCCAAGCCTGTAGTGTTGCCTGGGGTTGTTGTGACCAAAGTGTGTGATCCGGCACTTGGCCTTGTTAAACCTCATCCTATTGTTCCAGCCTGTCCAAATGCCTCTGCAGAGCCTTCCTACCCTCAAGCAGATCGACACTCCCACTTAATTTCATGTCATCTGCAAATTTACTGAGGGCACATTCAATCCCCTCATCCAGGTCATTGATAAAGACATTAAACAAGACTGGTCCCAAAACTGAGCCCTGAGGGACACTGGTTGTAACCGGTCACCAGCTGGGCTTAAGTCCACTTACCACCATGCTCCAGACAGTTTCTAACCCAGCAAAGAGTCTGCCTGTCCAAGCCATGAGCCATCAGCTTCTCCAGCAGAATGCTGTGGGAAACAGTGTCAAATGCCTGACTGAAGTCCAGGTAGACAACATCCACTGCTCTTTCCTCATCCCCTAGGCTGGTCACATGATTGTAGAAGGACATCAGGTCGGTTAAACAAGACTTGCCCTTCATGAACCCATGTTCTCTGGGACTAATCCCACTGTTGTCCTGCACTTGCCACAGGATCTCCCCCAAGATGAACTGTTCCATAATCTTCCCCAGAACCGAGGTCAGGCTGATGGGCTTGTAGTTCCCCAGATCCTCCTTCCTGCCCTTCTTGTAGATGGGTGTAATGTTGGCAAGTCTCCAGTCATCCAGGACTTCCCCAGTTGACCAGGATTGCTGATAAATGATGGAGAGAGGCTTAGCAATTTTCTCCACCAGCTCCCTCAGCACCCTCAGGTGGATCCCATCTGGCCCCATAGACTTATGGATGTCCAGTTGGTTTAGCAGGTCAGTCACTGCTATTTCCTGGATTGTGAGGGGATTATTCTGATCTCCATCCCTATCTTCCAGCTCAGGGGACTGAATATCTTGAGGATAACTGGACTGGTTGTTGAAGACTGAGGCAAAGAATATGTTAAGTACCTCAGCCTTTCCTCATTCTTGGTAACAGTGTCCCCCCTCGCATCCAATAAAGGGTGGAGATTCTCCCTGTTTCTTTTTTTTGTTGTTTATATATTTATAAAAACACTTTTTATTGTCTCTTGCAGAGGTGACCAGGCTGAGTTCTAGATGAGCTTTTGCTTCTCTAATGTTCTTTCTACACAATCTAACTAAATCCCTGTACTCTTCCTGAGTAGCCTGCCCCTTCTTCCAAAGGTGGTAGGCTCTTCTCTTTCTCCTAAGTCCCAGCGAAAGCTCCCTGTTCAGCCAGGCAGGTCGTTTTCCCCACCAGTTTGTCTTATGACACATGGGGACAGCCTGCCCCTGTATCTTTAAGAGCTCCTTCTTGAAAAAAGTCCATGAACAATTGGATGCCCATTAAGTAAGACCACAGTCCTGATTTTCAGAACTAATCTGCCAGTGTCTCAATAAAAAAGTTTTAACTGTGAAATGATGCAACAGGAAGGAAAGATGAGACTAAATATTGTGAATGACTAAACTAAAATTATGCAAAAATGGAAGATTTATCATTAATTCACTACACTGAGTTCCTGTAAAAATTGAGGAGAATCTTGATTTTTGTGTGTTTTGACAATGTACCATGTTCAGTTGAATATTTTGCTATAACTTTATAGCAAAAAAACCCTGTCCTCATACATGTGTTCAGTTATTGTTGCCTTCTGTGTAGACCATCATGTCTATAGAAGGAGGTGCCATCGCTGTGGTGTAATACTGACAGTTCATGATGCACAGCAGTGCGTATTACCGAACACAGCACAAACTTGTTATGATTGTGGAATGAGAAGACTGAAGTTGGTGGATTTCTGGAACGATAGGTTCTGATAGAGATGACTCAAGGCAGAATATGGGCTTTTTGAACTACTTTTGTTTTGCCTCCCAGGCATGCTATTTTTTTTTATTTTTTCTTAAAACTAATTAAACTGTTATTTGGGGAGTATAGACTATGGGAGAAGATGTTTGGTGCTTATATTTCTACTTGTGAAGGCTCTAGGAGCATGTATTTTTTTTGGTCAAACATTTAGAGTGTGTGTGTTAGTACACTATGAAACGTTAGATGTAAAAACTTATTCCTACTGAAGTTAAGAAAGTTCATATGTACATATAAAAAAGAGATTTTAAAAAAAAAATCTTGACATATTTAAACTTTCTTGAACAAAAAAGATTCATCCTGCATCATGCTCTTCCTCATAATCTATATTTCCGTGGTATGTTAGTGGCTTCACTAGGAGCGTCTTTTTACCATACATTGTAAAAAAACCCAGAAACATTTGATTGAAAGATAATTACGGGAATTAAATAAATTTATAAGCTTTCCCTTGATTTTCTCTGCAGATCTATGGCAAAGACTTGTTGATCTGATGGGTGCGGTGCTAGGGAAGAGTACCTGCTCCTCAGCACAGGATGTGAGAAGGCAGCTTGCATTACCTCCTCTCTACAGAAACCACAATAAAGTAAGAGGCAAGTCTTTGTGGTGCTCATCTTATACTATGCAAGCTGCCTTGCAATATAATCAATTTTTGAACTAATGATAAATCTAGCAGAGGTGATAAGAGTATACTGCTTTTATGTTTCTTGCAGGCTGTGCGTACATAACTCCTCTGCTCAACTTCACAGAAAAGGTTTCTTTTCTGAAGACTTATCTGGCATGAAGCCTAGCTCTTTGGTAGGAGAAGTAAATGGACTTATGATTCTCCTGAGGTGACCTTGAAGTAGAAGTGTATGGAATTTACAATACTCAGAATTCACCTTGAAAAGTTGTTTTCATTCTCTGTATCCATACATTGAAGACCGCTGTCCAGTTTACTTTTACTTTATGAAGGTTCACTTAGTTTTTCATTAGAGAAATATGTACTTCTCCTTACTATCACAATGTTGGAAGAAAATGAAAATTAATACTATATTCATCACAAGTGTGTATAAACAAGCTGGAAAAAATAGATGTGTAGTTTCCTTCAAATGTGTCAACCTGAATGTGTTATTTTTTAGCATTCATAAGTTTCTGTTTATTCACAGTAGCTGATTTGGACTTTTACTTTGGGTTGACTCTTCATGGATGATGGCTAGGAGCTTCTATGTCAGGAACTATTTCATTGCCAGTGATCATCCTGACAGTCCTCATGTTCTTCAAACAACAGAAAGGGAATTCAGTCTTAATAACTGTGAAGAATTTGGATATAGTTGTAAAAATGCGGCTTTCAACTCTGGTGCTTTGTCCATTAGAGTGGCTTGTCCTTCCTCTGTAGTACTCCTGTTGCAGTCCTCCCTTGTGAGGGTATTTTCAGTACAATAGGCTGGTTTTTATTATCATCTTTATCTTCTCTCTTATCCTTCATCTTCAGCTTGTCTGCAACCATTTCTGAAACACTGAACAATTTTCTTGATGATTTGAAGACATTATCTGAATGTATTGCAATTTAAAAGAACATATAGGGGATTAAATTAAAACATTAAATAATGCAATAATCCTTGTATCAAATTTCTGAATAACTTTTCTATACTCTGCTATTGATACTCTTAATGGTGAAATTAGAGTCTCTATATTTCAATTTTTCTATTTTGTAGCAGGAGCTGTGACTGATAGATTAGATGAAAAACTGCTGCCCCTAGTTCCTTTGAAGAGGGCTTTGTGACCAGTACAGCAGTCTTTAAGCTAGAAATGCCTTGCCTGTTTTGTTTTTGGTGAACATGTTCAGCAAAACCAGTCAACCACACTAAAAAGGCCTAGAATCAGCAGACTTTGGAACTGCTTGTTGAAATAGTTTAAACAAACAAACTAAATAGACAACCCAGTTACCAGTATAGTAGATACATTCTTTCAGGAGATTTCCTAATTTCAGTAAATGTCAGTATCTTTCTGAAGCAAATGGTTCCACATGGTCTTGTCTTGGTAACTGGGGAAGTTTTTCCTTCCCTCACTTCCAAAGTGTGCCAGTTGGTTTGGCTCTTGTTTCAAGAAAGCCCTCTGCTCATCTTGCAAGTCTGATTTGCAGGTTGTCATTTGGCAATGTTGCTGCACCTGGAACACTGGCTACTGTGAGGTCAGCGGCAGAAATCCATGAACATCTGTAGGAGTACTGTATGTGTTAGGGTAAGTGAATTCCTGTGAGGGTTTGGGTTTATGTTCAGTGTGTCAGTGAAGAAGGAAGCGAATTAATTGCCTCTTCTATGAGGAGTTTTATTAATAGAAAAATGCTGATAATAACTTCTTGCTGTTTAAGAGTCAGAGGTTCAGGATCTCCAAACACTTGCTGAGCTGTAATGTAAAGCCACCAACCTTTAGTGATGGGTGATACCAGCTGCTGTTGTCAAGGGGCCCAAATAAACTAAATAGGTTGAAATACCAATATCATAAGAATAATTAATGAATCAAATTATCTCAGTTCATAGGATACTTTGTTGTTTATTTGCCTTGAGATTGTGAAGTAGGGCTATTCTGTTTTTAAAAGACAAGCAACAAAGAATAGTGCTTAGATATATGTCAATGAATATATGAATGAATAATTATTGATTTCAGATGTACTTCTGCCTATTTTTTTATATGAATTCATAGTTTAACACAAATATGTTGATTTATGATACTTTTTTTTTGTGTCCTACTAAAATAAAAAGACAAGGTAACCAGTCTTTTTTTTTTTTTTCTTTATGAAACTACTTTTAAAAGTTAGTATGAGATTAAATTTCCTGCTGTTCAGATCATTATTGCTTAAACTAAGTCCTCTGAGGAGGGAAATATTCTGCAATCTCTACTTGCCTTCTCTTAGAGTGGATGTTAGTTTCAAAAGGCAGCACAATGAATATTCAATGAGAAGTCTGCCTGTGACACCTGCTTCTTCTGTAGATCTTTAAGACTGACTTTAAAAGCTGACAGAGGAATGGTATTATGTGCTTGTAAAAGCAATGAGTTTCATTTACGGAGATATATATTAAAGCTGTCATGAGTGGCCTGATTAATGTAGCACCTCAGTGAATTTATTGTTTCCCAAGAAGCAGCACAAGCAATATTTTATGTCAAAAACATGTATAAGGATTGATCCTTCTGTTAAAATCTAAGTTTTATGGCTAATCTTCTGATTCTGCCAGCAAAATGGATGTTATTGCTTAGTTATTTTTTTTTAATTAAAAAAAAATTCTTGAAGTTATGTATATATTTGTATTTATCACAGAATTGCACTGTAAGTAAAAGTAGTACATTGTGACTTTTATCAGGAATTAGTGAAGTTTAGATGTACAAATGCAAAGATGAAAGTAGACTAACTGTGTGTGTTGAACCTGTTTAGTCGTTAGGATTCTTGCGTCAAGTATGTCTGATATCGATCACATACGCGATTCTTACCAATCAACTGCAATGCTGTACCAAAGAAAAGCAGTGCAGTGTAATATATTATCTGCCATTTAGTAACTGCTTGATTAGGCACACAGTGACAGGAGCTGGAGCTTTTTCTTAAATGTCCAGTGTGTATATGTACACAAATACAAACATATTTTTGTATATTTATGTTCTTCTCAGATGAAAGATCAGATGTAGAATATCCACATATACAATAGCATATTCTTAAGTGAGGAAAAGATTAGTGAAGCAAATAACTTCATCTGCTTAGGAGAGTTAGCTAAACTGATTTAAACGAAGAGTTGTCACGGGCAGGAAGGAATCTGAGAACTGTTAGTAGATAAAGTATTTCCTTCCTTCGTTCCAAGTTATCAGAGTTAATAGATGGAGGGCTTGCAGTCTCATGCAATGGCACCCTAAATAGAAAAAGAGAGCACTGGATGAAACTCGATTATTTACAATGTTAACTGGGTTATTGAAGATGAGAGCTCCTGTGTCTTCAGTGACAGTCAATGGATTACCAAGCACATTGTAAGTTGTTGACTTCTATTAGGTGAAAAACTCAGAGCTATAGCAAATTATTTTTTCTTTCAGATTCTTGTTCAGTGCTTTGGTAAACTGCCTGCATTACTCTGTCAACTGTATTTGTAGAAACACTCCATGTCTTTAGGAAAGCAAAAGCAACTTAATTGTGGCAGGATGGAGTGGGATAGTTTCTGGCCAGGATGGTGGGCTAGATATCCTATGCTGGGTTCCCTGACAGTGTATTCTTTTCCTTCCTGGACCTGATCCATTGCCATCTGCCTCTGTGGTCAGGGAGGGATGGTGAAGTGAAAATGAACATTTTTTCAAACCCTTCTTTGTGAGTATGGTGCCTAAGAAGGTAAGGAGGGGATTTCTTCTGGTTTGTTCAGAAGCTTCAAATCTGAAAGCATGTTAATATATATAATTTTTTTTTAACTGCTGTTATGATAAAGCATCAGAAGATGACATTAGAGTAGAACTGCTGGTGTAATATTAGCTGTACCTATAAATATAGTCATGTGTGTACGTTCAGGAACTATGTGCCACTTTCAGTATGCCCTTAGTAGCAATTCTGTGAAATTAAAATTATTTGTTCATTGTACCTTTGAGAGCATGATGAATTATTGGTATGCTTGGAGCAAAAAGGCTTTCTATTTTCTCTCATTGCCCTGTGTGTGTGAATGGCTGGTAGTTAGCTACGGCCAAAACCTCATGTTCCAAACTGAAAAATTACAGGCTGAGATTTTATTTAATGTGTGATGCATGTGGGTCATTGAGAGAGGAAGGGCTGAGTGGTTTTGGGTTATAGGTTTCTTTTGTTTACATTCTTGGCATAATTTGATAAGTACTAGCTGTGAATACAGTTCTTCTATATTATAAATTTAAGCAAAATACTGCAAATCATTTTTTAATACATAATATAAGCAGAATAGCACTCCCTTTTGAGTTATATAGAAATGCTTATGAAAAAGAATATTTTCATATATCTAGTGTTCCCATTTTTTTCTTCCAGGAAAGAGATTAAAGTAACCAGATAAATTAAGACTGATAGTGTGAAGGCATCTTCAGTTTTGTTACATAACGCTTAAGGAGAAAACAGAAGAACACTTAGTGCCAACCAGTTCAGGATGAGACAGATTCTTGAGAATATTTCTTAGGTCTTCTTTAGAAACATCATGACAACGAATGTTTTCCACCATGCATAAACAAAAGAAAATAAATTGAAGGAAATGTGCTCCAAGGGAACAATTGTAACTCAAAAAAGTGCCACCCTTATTTGTGTGTTTGCAAGAAGTGAGAATAATTTAGAAACACTTTGGAACTGAAGTAGCTTGTGGGTTTTTGTTTTGCTTTTTTTCTCCAGTTTATTCTCTACTCTTTCAGTATTTCATTGTTGCTTATACAAGAAAATCCAAAAAAAGACATGACTCAAGTGGCTTCAAAATTCTTCTCTCTATGTATCTATCTTTCATTTCGTGTAATGAAATTACTGATGTTTTTGTACCTTACCAGTATTCCTAGAATTACAGAGTCCAGAAAATTGAATATATCTGTTTTGAAAATACTGCTTTAGTGTACAGTATCTAACGCTGAGTATTTGTCATTACCTGAAAAATATTTTCTTCACGTCAGGATTTAAGCAGGAACATATTCTAGCCTTGAGAACAGTCAAAACTATACTTCCATTGAGGTGATGAAGCAAACGTCCTAGCTGAACTCTTTTTTTTAATGTGAAACACGCTTGAGTTAATTCTATGTCTTCAAAATAGAAATTAACTGCACAGGGACCATGTTTGCCTAAGTTATACCTGTGAAGAGTCCAAGAATAATGTTAACAGGTTTCATACCAATAGATTTATCAAAAAACTTAATGTTTATACAGTATAAAGCTGTGGGTTTCCTTTCTTCTGCTCTTCCACATTTTTTTTCAAGCATTGCCCTTACAAGGATCTATTATATATCTTCTCATTTTTGTCATTTATTTACACAGGCATTTCTGAGAGAAAGAATTCAAGAGAGATGTACTTTTATGAAGCACACCTAACTTTGTTCAGGAATTGAATTATGGTCTGTTGTTCATGAGCATGTGGGAGGAATGTAATAGAATATTGCTAATTAATGCTGAATTAGATAAAAAGCAGGAGATAACTCGATCATTCTGTAGTAACTTTTAACCACATGGTAAGAAATATTGCATATTTTCAGTTTACATGAGTTAAAAATCTTTTTCCACCTAACTTGCTATAAAGTCACATTAGAAATTAGCTTTCAAGAGTATACTCATTTAATCAAACGTAACTTCTCATGAAATTGATTCTGATGATGTATATAACATTTCAAAAATTATAGGAAAAAGTAATGGCTAAAGAGGAGGGGCTTTGACTTTTTAGATGTGTTTTTTGCAATTTTATTTAAAGCTTCATTAGTAAAATCACATTTTTTGTCTATATGTGCAGATGAAGACTAGTATAAAGAATATAAAATTACTGGTTTTGGAAGGAAATATCTTCTAACCACCTAATACTTCTGGCAATACGTCATTTATAGAGGTACACTGCCTGTATTTGTTCTTGTACTGAAGCATTCAATCAAGTTGCAGTGTGCTTATATAAATGCATGCCACGTCACATTGTGCATCCCACTGCTTACATCCTGCCTTTCTTGAGGTGGTGTCATGAGCAACAATTCTTGGTTTTGGACTCTATGTATGTCCAAGGAGGAAAATGACAAGAATTACTCCCTTGGAAAAACAAAACAAAACAAAACAAAAGCCACTTAAAAAAATTTTGGGTGAGAAGTGTGGTGCAAGAGACCAAACAGGCTGTTTTTTAACTACCAACCAGTTCTCATTTCTGCAATCTTGTCAAGTGGTGTTTGTCACCCCATGTCTTGTGGTTTGCAGTGTGGATTGTTTTTTTTCACATTTTCTGTATCACTGTGTGTATGCAGGTAATGGTAAGGATACAATCCAACTCTAATTTCACTTTAGGTTTGGAGCTGAAAAAAGCAGAAATTGCCTCCCAACCAAGTAATGACCAATTTTATTACTTTGTTACAGCATGTGAAAGCACAGAAACCAAATATATTAATGGAGACTGCCTGAGAATTATAAAACTCGTTCAGCCTGGTAAGTTTTATGAAACTTATTATCAGCATGTGAATTAATGATACTATTAACAAAAGAGATAATTATTTATGTTAATGTACTGTTTTCCTTTTCTTTCCTCTTTAAATAAGCACTGTACATCTTTAAACATAAAACCATATGGTATTGTAGTATCATGGCAATCTCGGTACTTTGCCTGTTTCATGCATAGTTGATTACTTTTGCATTGAAATGGAAATATAAACAGCATTAGGTGTACGGAAAAGAAGTGTTTATGGTTAGTGAAGGGAGATGAGATTATTTTTGCCCTCTTTCTTAGTTTTCATAAGAGCTGGAAGAATAGATTTTGATAAGTGTATACAGACCTAGAACAGAAACTAAAACCAGTTGTGAGCACAGAAGCTTTCATCTTACTGATGCCTGAGAGGAGCCTTGAATCTTAAGTTTTTGATATTCATGGAGACTAAATTTAGATAGCCTAAGGATGAAGACACTCATCTGCTTGCAGATGTCAAATGTTGGTACATATGAATTGAATATGTTGTGTTCAGTAGGCCGAAGAAGATTTGCAACTTAACAAGAGGAGTTTGCTCAAAGTGGAGCTTTTAATTTATTCAGAGGAATCTCTTTCCCGGTCTTTTCTGGGGGCCTTTGTCCTCACATGTCTGCCAGTGACCTCTGTGGGGTGACTCTGACTGAGAGAAACAGCTTTTTTGTCGCTTATACATTCCTCCTTATTAATAGTGAAAAGATACCAAATGTAAAAAGGTGTCACTCTCTAAGGTATAGCAACTTCCCGAATAAATGTTAAATGTAGAGAAGGGAATAAAAATCTCAGAAGCAATAAAGTATAGCTCTTTACTTAATAGATGTTTATTTTAGAAAGGTTTTGAAGGTTTTTTTTATGTTTTACAGTATTTATCTTGCACCCAGGTTATGGAGTACATGCCAGCTACGAGTGTTAACAAACGTGAAACGTTGCTTCTATATAAGCCAGAAGTACCAATTAAAATTGTTTTGGATTAGTAGAAACAAAGACAAAAAAACCTAAACACCTTCTCTTTTGCTACCCAGGCTCAACTTCACACCTTCATCCTCAACTTCTCTTCCTCCTTTCTTTCCACAATAGGCACAGGGGAATGGATAGTCTATGTTGTCTGTAAGAGCTCCTCTCTACTGCTCTTTTCTCTACAAGCCTTTCCCCTGCTCCAGCATTAGTCCTTCCCATGGACTGCAGTCCTTCAGGATAAACCTGCTCCATCGTGGGCTCTCCATGGGCTGCACATTCCTTTAGGGCAAGTCCACCTGCTCCACATTGATCTCTCCGGGGGCTGTCCGGGATTCCTGATGAGGCATCTGGAGCACCCCCACCCCCTCCCATGGGTGCTCCCAGGGCTGTTTGTCACACATTTCCCCTCTCCCCTCACTGCTGGGCAGCATTTTTCCCTCCCTTATCCAGTCTCCTGTCCACACAGTGCTGCCATCGAGGCCACGGGGCTCGGACGTGCCCTACAGTTGGTTGGCTGGAGCCGGCTGGAACCAGCTGTGTCCAGCACAGGGCAGCCCCAGCCACTCTGCACAGAGGCCACAGCTGCAGGACAAGCTGCCAGAGACTGGGCACCTGCACCACATACACTTGCAAATAGGAATTTCTATTCTCCTAGCAGATATGGAAAGAGAAAGGGGAAAAAAATGTATCATTGTCAGTGTAAGAACTTTGCTGGTTTCTCTCAAATTACCTCAGTAAGTGATTCTACTGAGAAGACTCATATCATGGTTTAGGGTCAGGGCAGCCCCCTAGACCTATAACAGATGCTCTCTGCTAACATCCCCCTTTTCTCCCCAAAGGGGAAGAGAAAGGGAGTGAGAGAGAAACCCTTAGTGATTAGAAAAGGAAATTTGAATGGCTTTAATGAAAATAATAATAATAAAATGGAACATATACAAATATATACAAAACCAGTATCGAACCCAACCCCCCAGTTATGTCACCATCACCACTGATGCTGTGGGAGCAGGCACTAGGAATGTCCCAGACTGGGCCCAGTGACAGATGTGAACTGTGTTCAGGATCTGGATTCTGGTACTGGATTCAGGAACAGACAGATCAGGACTGAAGGCAAAATGGAGAGAGTCCTTCTTGAATGCCAGCCATTGAAGAAGCGAGCAAGAAGATGGAAGAAGACCTGAGCCAAGAGAGCTTGACTCTTGAGATCCATCAGCTTTATACTGAATATGATGTATATGGGCTGGAATACCTCGTTGGTCAGTTTGGGGTCACCTGTCCTGTCCGCTTCTCCCTGCAGGTGCAGCCTTTTATTTTCTGCACCCCCCTCCCAATGTGATGCACAAGATCTAACAGTTGTCTGCATATCAATCCTCAGCACTAACTCTAAACATCGAGCATTATCACTTCTAGAAGCAGACATTATGAAAACAGGATGCTAATTTCAGAATTTCACCTTAGTTGCACTAGAAAAATCTGGGTCCCGGACATGGGAACTGTGGAAAAGTAAGGGACAGCACCTAATCTAGAGTCTTCCTAAGCTAAAACAGAAATCTCTTGTCTTTACTGTCTTGCTTGTACAGGGGCAGACTCTGATTTTCCTAGAGTGCTCCCAAGTGAGTATTCAAATTGATGCACCAAAATAGTAGGCAATAAAATCCATGTTGTTGAGTGTCATTCAGCCACAGAATGCTTTGAAAGTGCCTTATAATTGAAATTTTTTTGAACTATTGATGAAAAAAAAACAGACTGATTTTAGGCTTTCCTCTAGGAATCAAAATACCAAATGAGATCTACTAGGAGAAGCTATTATCAGCCTTCATCAATAGAAGATTTTATAACACTTTTTACTGATTTGCTGCCAGGTTTGTTATTGCTGCTTAATAGTATAGGATGATTTTTTCCTACTTTGGGCAGCTGCTTTAGTAAAATGTAGAATAGTGTTATGGAAAATCCCACTCATATGAAACAGAGGGGTTATGACTGTTTTGCTAATGAATTTCATTAAATTTTCTGTAACTGGTATACAGCCAGATAGAAACGTACCAGCTTTTTCTACCACACCATTTTCCATGAAGCATTATATCCCATCCATGTTTACTCTTTCAATTTTTAGGAAAGTTACTATTAAGTAGTTGGGGCCAATGTTTTCTCTTACCTTTTTAAAATCATTTTTTTCCATATTGAACATTTTGGGGTGATATTTGTTACCATTGAGCAAAGCTATAGGAAAGGGAATGCATGTTGCCTAATCAAAACTGCTAACTCAGAAAAAAATGTGCGTTTTTTTTTGGTTGGTTGGTTTTGGTTTGTTTGTTTGTGTTTTTTTGTGTTTTGGTTTTGTTTTGGTTTGGTTTGTTTTTTTCAGAAGCCCAATAGAAAAAGATGCTTACATTGCGTTCAATACCAGTTTTGACTTGTGAAATATACTCTGTAAAGATTGGTGACTCTCTCAAAGATGATGAATTTCAGATCCTCACATTTACTAAAACAAAAGGGACATGTCTTAGAATTGAAAGGTAGAAAATTAATAAAAAGAAATATGTGTACTTAGGGTGCAATTGAATACAAGAACTTAGTAAGATTAAATACAGAATAATAAAATAATAACTATTAAAAAAAGAGATACTGATATAAGTAAGAGACATTACTGGAGTTATGGAAAAGCTGTTAAACTCAATGCTTTACACTTTAATCTCTAATTATAGGCAGCCTGTATGATCTAGATCATCCCAGATTTGCTTGCTACTAAATTCTTTTTTCTCCATCTGAAGGATTTTTTACTGGCTGTTAATTCAGTCTTCCCTTGTTAATGGTCAGTTAATAGTTCAATGTGTGAAACACTGGGTTTAACAGCTCTTCCTAAACTGGTCTGTTACTCATACTAATATCAGTCCTTTTCAAAAATTCTTACTAAATTCTTGTATTCATCTGCATCTTGTATGGATGTCAATTTCTTAGGTTTCCTGTGTTTTTCCCAGCTACTCTACTTGTGGTAACTTAATTGAGGCTTCTTTACAAAGAAGCAATTTAAAATTAATAATCTCAGAAGTAGACTATCAGTGAAAGTTTGGCAGGTTAATTACGTCCATGCTTTCCTGTACTCTCAATGTTGTAAGTCAGTCAAGTACCTCTCATTTCAGCCAAACACATGTGTTTAAGTGATTTCTTAAACAGTAAGTGCTGTAGTCTTTCATTTTGGCTGATAGTAGGAATCAATGACTTGTAAAATGACTCATTGGTATGGACTTTACGAACGATACCAATATGTTCTCCTAGATCAGGAACTTTGATTGTTCATGGTGGTGATCTTTGGGATAGGAAGGGAGCTTGATGCAACCTCACTGAAAAAAGGTTGTAACTGGCAAAACAGAAAAATTTCACAAGTATCCAGCAGCAACAACAGAATTGAAGGTACAATGTTACATAACTCTGTAAGGGTGGAAATTCAAATGGGTCAGAAAGACCTGAAAAATTCCCTAGGCTCTTCTATTGCTCACAACACTGTTATAAGTGTTATGGACCCTGTTTAAAATGTAGCACTTCACACCTCTGCTAGAAAAGGTAATTTCATGATTCAGGAGATTCAAAGGCTGAGAAGGGTTTTTCTGCACCAATGGACCTTACATAAGTGCATTGCTAAGGAAATGAAAGAATTTAGCGTTTGTTATTGTGTCTAAACCTGACTGCCATCTCATGTCTAAGAACAACTGTTAAGAAGTGTTTCATGCATACATATTGTGCAGCAGCATAGCTCTGGGAGTTAATATACACAGTTAATCCAAGTTAAAGAGCCTGAGGAGCTGCTGCTTCTCCCATGCAGTGAACTCCTGAGCTGAAGAATTTCAGCTTCCAGAAAGAGGGACCTTGGTAAAATAGGTGCCTAAATTATATTCAGACCTTGAAGGCTGAGCTTGGAGGCCCTTAGTGATTGGATCAAAATGATGTATATGTCAGGTAGGCGAGGAGGTATAAAGTCATCCTTTGAAACAGGTTCTTGATAAAGTCCGTAGTTTCTACTCTGAGCTGGGAGACTGATTACTCTCTTAACTTTTTTCAGTGATCTTGCATTGTGATGTCACATTGGTGGCTGAAGACAGAGAGAGAGAGATCCCTTCGGACTGTCTCTGGACTGTTTATTAATCATTGGGAGAAATTGCTTTGAGTGATGTGAAAGAAGCTCTCCAACTTTCACGTGGAGGTGAATGTGTTGCATACTTGTCTTCTCTAGCCTGTGAATATAGAGATTAAAGTGCTAATTAAACTTCCTTTCTGACTTGGATATACAGATCAATTCCAGTAAGCTTCTGGAGTAGCATTTGCTTAGAGTTCTTTTTCCCAAGCATTGGAAAGTCTCAACTCTAAATCTGACTTAAGGAAATATAAAGAGAAAAAACAAAACAAAACAAACCCATGCTGCCTTTTCTAGATTTGCAGGGAGACAAGAGGAAGAGACAGACTATTTGTCATTATTACAACCTTGCCTATCTGCCATCTCCCTCCTGAATCTAAAGAGATTTCAAGGTAAATAGTTGCATGTACAGTGACCCACTGTTGTACAAACTTGCTATTTTATTTTCCTTTAACATTGAGGGATGCTTAATTAACCATGTTGTACTGAAAATCCACTGAAAGCAACGCTATTTCAAAAGATATTAAAGTTCACAAGTACTTCAATTAGTTGAGTTACTTAGGGAAAACTGATGTCTTTTGTGTATAAGAAGTGCCTTGCTAGCTGAGCATAAAGCTATTTGTGCAATCATTTTGAGGATTACAAAGAAAATACTCAGCAATAAATGTCTATTCCTCCTTAGAGCTTGAAAAGCTGCCTTTTGTTTTGAAACAAGTGTAAATCTAAGAAACAGCTATCCAAAAATCTGAACTGAACAACAGCAGAATAGTCAGACTTAAAGCCAGCAAGTGTTATATACTATATAATTTATTACCTCTGTTCCTGAAGTTCCTCTGTTTCAGAGCAGTTTTGTAGAGGCTCTTTTGTAGAGGACCTTTTCCTGTCATGTGATTCCCATGTAATTTGACATAGAGCTTTCCATTAAATACCAGCTGTCAATGTAACCCTGTACTTGAATAGAGGTTCTGAGACAACAATTATGCTTTACTGAGCTATCCTGGGTATACTTTTAAAAATTTATTTCTTTGCTTTTGACTATGTCCCCTAGGACTGTATTTGAAATAAGATGTTAATTCAAAACAGCTGAGACCAAAAAGTGGACTTGGAAGGACTTCCCCTGTTTTTTCTTAACCACTTTTTTGTCCCTTCCTTCTTTTGACCACTGTCAAGCATGTGAGCCCTGTCAATATTAAGAGGTTGTTCTACTGAAGGAAGACTACCACAGTTAAGACAGATTTCGTATGGGTTGTCTCTAGGTTACTGTTATCTACTTTTTAAGTGATTGTGTTTTATCTCTCTCCTTTCCCTGAATTGTGCAGCTTGGAGTAACAACAGATAACGAGGGATGCATCTCAGAATATGTTATCGTAGTCAGTGCTCATCTCCTTTTGGGCAGCAGCAAGGTATGAACTCTATATGAAGTGACTAAATGGATCATGCTGTATTTGTCAAGAAACAAGTAAGTTAGGTACTATGGCAATTTTATTGGTTTACTGTGTTTGCAACTTTACACTTCAGATGTTCCAGGGTTATATGGTATCTCAGCAAGGTTTTGAGGATCTGAATTTTTAGATTAGAGAGTAGGAGTCTCTTAGGACTTCTGCATTCATATAAATCCTTGCAGAACTGTGCAGCTTTCAGGAGGGCATAAAGTCCCCTCAAATTCTTCTTGGCAGTATCTGTCTGCATCACTAAGTTCCTAAAAATGGTTTATGGTTTTGTTCTTTTAGCACAGCTACATTTTTGTTTCAGCATGAGACAGGCAATTAAATCCTTTAGGTTTCTTGGAAAATCCAATTTAGTATGTGCTATGAACTTCACTGGGCTAAGCTGAGCTTTAAAGTAAAACCTGTTACCAGTGAGTTGCAGTTAAGGGTGTCTGAGATCTGCATGATTGTCTAACTTCAGAATTCCACTGATGGGAAGTTGTTTCTGTGGTTTTAAAAACAATGCAGAATTAATTAATTGCAGCATACCTTCTCATTTGCATATTTTAGATTTTAAAACAGTTAAAAATCAGGTGTGGTAGAAAAGAATTGCAAAGTAGTAAGTGATATTCAAAAAGAATGAGAAACATTACGTTGCTATTTTAAGGGCTGGAAAAAGGCAATTTAATATTGTAACACTGAAAAATATTTGTTTTAAAGTGTGCATAGAAAACTGAAATTGAATGTTGCATAAACATTTTCTAATTTAGAAAGCATAGTCTTCAGCACCTTTGTATTACAGTGTATTTTCATCTCAAGATTATATATATAGTAAATTCAATTTTCTCTTTAAATACACTTTATTTGTATTGTATTGTGCAAGTAATTTTCTGGTGAAATTGTCTTTTATTTATAGACTTTATTTTTCATTTTGCTGTAGGACTATTTCTGAAGGGTCAGACCTCAGAAACCACAGTTTAACTTTTGTCAGTGATTAGGTTTAACCTTTTCAAATCTGTACTATTTATTTGTAATTACTCATTTTCAGAAGATACTAATGAATAATGTTCCAGAGTTGAGCATATGTTGAGAAACTGCACTCTTTCAAGCTGATGTTCCACCATTCATTGCTTATCAGTAATGGAATTATCATTAACAAAACTTATTTGAAGACATCCATTCCCTTCACTTATTCTCAAGATACTTGAAGGCAAATAGATTTTCACTTTAATTTGAGGTATTTAGTCATATGGAGAGACAAAAAAGGAGAACTAGGATGCTCACAAGTTATCTATATGGCAAAAAAACCTCTTTGGAAAGAGAAGAAAAACCTAGGTGAGAAGCTATTTTGAAAGGCACTACTTCAGCATATGGCCCTTTGGCGAAACAGGTCTCAATAGGAAGAACTGAGAAACTTTTTCTTATGAAAACAAATGGTCAAAAATTGAATTCCTCCTTAACATATTTGTAAAAGCCTTTTTTCAAGACTTCAGGGAATTAAAGTACACAGAAAATGCAAATGATCTATTATATATAATAAAAGCATATAATACAGTACGGACTTTAAGAGTAATGTAGGTCAGAAGGGACCTTTGGAGGTCTCTAGTCCAAGCCTCTACTCAAAGCAGGTCCATTTTAACCCGGTAGAACAATCTTGTCCTGTCAAGCCTTGAGTATTTCTATGGATGGAGTTTTCACAGTGTCTCTGGGTAACTTCTGACATTTTTTGACCATCCTCATGGTGAAAAAGATTATCCTTTAGATTGAGTCAGAAATTTCTGTGTTCTTTCTTATGCCTGTTACCTTCCTTCTTTCCACTATGAACCTCTGAGAGGAGTCTGGATCCTTCTGCAAAATATAGTCCAGTTATAAGGCGCTATAGGAAGCAATAAGATCTTCCCTGAGCCTCTTCAAGCTGAACAAATTCAGTTTTGTGCGTTTCTTTGTACATTGTGAGGTCCAGTGCCCACTCGTCTTGGTGCTTATCTGCTGAACATACTGTCAGTATCTTTCACATACTGGGGAGTCTTAAATGTAATACAGGGCAAGTAGAAGTGGATAATCACTTCTCTGGATCTGATGGCCACATTTTGCTAATAAAGACCAGAATATGCTTGGCCTTCCTCACTGCAAAGGGACTCTGTCCACTCTTCAGCTTGCTGTCTGCTAGGACTCCCACATCTTTTTCTGAAAAGCTGCTTTCTAATGAGTTATCTAGAAATATTTAAAGGGTCTTTTGTGTCTTAACCTTATTTCTGTAAACTAAATGCACAGTGTTACATTTATCTGCTTAGAAAATGTATCTCAACCCAGATTATAAATTGACCTTTTGGGGGGATTAGTTAGGTTTATATTTAATGTAGTATATGCATGCTTAGCCTGAAGTGTAAACATTATTTACCTGTAACTAAAGTTTAGTTTGGCATGTCAATAATTAAGCATTAAAAAATATTTCATTAGTGGGTATATGGGACAACAGTTTATATGATCAGCAAGGTAACAAGAAGTCATGTTTTATCATTTCAATTTCCCTTTAAGGAGATCTAGATCAGTAGTATATAGAGGTCTCCTACATAAATCTAATAATATCCATGGCCGTACAGTGTTCCAAGCAGAGGAGCATGCAAGATACTAATGCAAAATCTTAAGAAAGAAAAAGAAGAGAATAAGGAGTTATTCTAAGTTAACATAGCTTGTTTTCTTTAAAACAACTTCTATTTATGTAAAATTAATAATATGAGAGCATAGCAGCTCAGCATGCTAGGACCTAATTTAACTGATGACTGCAGCTCAGTTCCTGACATGCTGGTTTGCAGGGCATGAAAACTGCAGTTAACTCTGATTTTGCAGTTGATGACATACATCAAGTGAGGCAGGAGAATTTTATCTCATACTTTACAAAAAATAAAAATGATGGAAGAAAGCTTGACAGCTCTTTGCTGATCCTATGCTTAAAGCTTGCCACTTTGCTCTCATGAGACTGTAATCATAAGATGTTGCATACTACTAGTGGCAGTGGTCATTGAACATGCACTAGAAGGACAAATACACAGGACACTTGAAACACTATTTCATCATATTGCAAGTTCCTAGCTAGGAAAAGGATTGTGACTGAACTAGCAATTAAATGAAAGATTAAGTTTTCTCCAGCTGAAATGTACAGGGCTGAGGACAGAGAGGTTAATTGATAACCACAGAAGTTAAGGCTGATAGTCACCTCAAGAAGTCATTGGCTCTAACTCACTCCTTCAAGCCAGGTTCAAATCCACACACTTCTCTTATCTATTTTGTTCATAAAAAAAAGTATGAGTATTAGGAGATGCAAGAGCCCCTAAATTAGAATTTTTTTCAACTATCTAACATGAAAGTTCTTTAATACAGTTTAACTTGATTACTTCTTGTCCCATCTTGAGTAGAGAATATGGAGAACATGCAGTGTCTTTTTATTACAAAAGCTTTTAGCACATACCGGGTACAGTTATCATGTCTCCAGTCTTCAAATAAATCTCCTTTTATAACCCACACATCTTTTTCTATAGACCTACTTTTTCGTGGCTAAGTGCTTATATTTTCACAACTGATTATTCTTACCTAATAATTTTTTCTTCCCATTACAGAATTACATCCTACATAATTCAGGGTATTACTTCAATTAGTCAAGAGCATTTTTTAAATCACATCCTTCCTGCCAACATTGAAAGCACTTTGCACACCTTTCCTCTACCTCCTATTCTCATTCCCTTCAAATCCAAGGAAGGTCCTTCGTTATCTATCTCATTAATGAAATCATTGAGAAGTACTGAATTCAGGATAGACACTTGGCTGATTTTATTCAACACTTTTTTTTTAGTTTATTTTCACTGTGAACCTTTGCTAACTACTCTGGTCATGAGTTTCCTACAAGATGTGAACCCATTTTAAATCTGTTTAATTTACAGTGTTTCAGCCAACATATTTCCCAGAATATCACAAGACTTTCAAAAGCCTTGCTACACTGAAAAGGCATAGTGTCAAGATACTTTTTATTTATAATGTCTATTAAGATCCTATAAAAAATGTTGACTCTCATTCCTGTATTATCTTTTAGTTGCTCATGAATAGGTGTTTGGAACAGGTATCCCAGGATCCTTCTGGAGGCTGAAGAGCAAAAGAGAACAGAAAGGCTACTGCTGCTCTCACTTTTCCTCTCAGTTTCTCATTCTATGCTGTGATCACCAAGGAAAGAGTTTGTAGTTAGGTTTTTATTTTTTTCTTTTTTCTTCTTTTTTTTAAAAAAAAAAGAAAAAGTATTTAAACACCTATTCCTAATGTGTATTTTAAGTACTAAATAATTATTTCAGTTGAGTAGGCTTGTTTCTTGGTGTGGCTCTATGCTACTGGGACTCTTCTGTCTATCCCCTGACTACTAAAATCCTTCCCAGGTAAAGCATGTGAATATGGAACAATAGAGCCAGAGTGGCACATTATAAACAGTGCAATTGTAGTGCAGACTTCTGCCTCTATTTTATGAGGCAATTTTTGGCTGTAATTGCTTTTTGCAAAGCAGCAACCATGGAAATAAAGACAAAAGACTGACCTTTAGTGTTTTGTTTTAAATGTACTAACCACATACTTTTGCATTATTTAGGTACTGCAATCCAGTTCTTCAGTGCTTTCAAAAATACATGTCCATATTTTTTTAAACACACTTAAGGGTTTAAACAAATGTATTCCCATTTCATTTATTTTAGGGAAAAAATTCAAATAATGTGCACTGAAGTGGGAAATGAATTTATGCTATTTCTTACTGATCTTTTGCAGTATGCACTACTGACCCACAGGACATCGTAGCTGTAGATGTGTCTGGATGTCTAAATAGATACTATGAGCAAAAGGAACGTAAAATGGGAGTCATTCAGTTAGAGACAGAACAACAGAGAGCTCTTGCTAGGAAGCTGTTCCCTATTTATTATTTAGGAGGCATTCAGGCCACACTAAATTTTTAACTGCAGTAAGCTATAACCATTGAAACAAAACTTCATGTAGGAGAATGTGCATGTCTTTTTTATATTGTACCTATTTAATCAGTTCTCAGCTGGACAGTGCTCAACAGATTTTGAATTGTGGTCTTCCCTTTGTCTTCAGAACTTGACCTTTAACCAGAAATAACTAATTCTTTAATCAGTTGTTTCATTTTCTGTTGTGTCTTAGGAAAGCTACCTGAAATAATTACGTCATCTAATCAAAGATTTAATGAATCCTTGATAGGAAGAAAGCAAATATAATTTGAATTGAACTATAGACATGTATTAAGACTGTTAATACACTCATTCAAAATAAAATTTAAGTAAACTAAAAATAATCATTTTTTTCAAGCAAGGAATTAAATAATCTACCCTTCATTATTTATTTTATTAAGTGTAATTTAAAAAAAAAATGCTTACTTCAGATAGTTTTCCAGTGTGTGATTGTGCATATTATGAATTACAACTTTTCTGCATTTACTCTGAATGGTAATGGTGAATTAAAACAGAATGGCTTGTTGTTCACTCAAACTACAAGGAGGCAACAGTGCATTCTCTTCAGGTGATTTATGTTAATTGCTCTAATGTTTGTGCAAACACTTTAGTAATTTAAGATCTCTCAAATTCAACATGAACACTGAATACACTGTTACTGTAATTGTCAGTGACAATTTTATTTCTTTCAGGAGTCCTCCTCTATGGATATCCACATTTCTCCCTTATCTATTGCAGATTTCTACTTATTGAGTCATGGATCTGAAGAGAACCTGAATTTCCTGCTCTTATGTTGCCCAGATCTTAAACTATATTCAACTTCTGTTAATAATATTTTTTTATGGCAGACTCATTCTGTGTGACTTTCATTTCTCTTAGGGAATAGGGGAATTGTGGGGCTTAAAAAAAAACCCAAAAAACTAAATTTCTTCATTCTTCTCCTCCAGACATAAATATTTTACAGAAAATCGTTGAGGATATGATTTCTTTTTTCTTTCTTTTTCTCTACTGTCCTTTTTAACTCAATACACATTTCCTATCTTCATCCCTTTAGCTTTCAGCTATCATAACTCCTGCAGCCCATCTGAGGACCTTTTGGGTCTCTTGCAGTACATAGTGAAGAGGGAGGCTTATGATAGCTCTGAACTTTACATGAATGCTTAATATTCCTTCTAGGATGATATATCTTTTCATTGGACCTTATTCTAGTCTGTGTTTACTCTTTATTCTGTTATTGCGTGGCTGGTTTAGTTATTGTGGAAGAAAAATAGAAGAGAAAGGTGAAGGATAAGGATGGTTATGTTGGAGGCTCACCATCTGTAAAAGGGCCATTATAGATAGATGATTAGTAGAATAACTGCTATAAATTGTCCTACTAAATGACTTTGTTTTGATATGAATATCTAGAACAGTGGAAGTACTAATATACCCACTTATAAAAAGTATGTCTTTATGACTTCTAGTGTAATTCCTTTAGTATACTCTTATGTTGGTACAAGACTATGCACTCACTCGATATTTTTGCTGTGATATGTTGTTAATTGAGGAAAAAATACTTGATCTCCAAATTCTAAACCAAGAGAGGACTGTTCAGTTTTATGCATCAAACACATTATGCTACCTTTTTATTTTATTGTGTGGCTTACTGATAGAACTCAGTGACTGACAGGTGATAAACTGTTAAAATTAGTTTTATATATGAACATATACACGTATAACATCCCTGTTCAAGGTGCCCACATAACATGTTTGAAAAAGATTCCTACAACATCTAAACCTCTTTTATCGTAGAATACAATTGCTACCTTTTAATCTTATTTGCCCAAAACACATTTTGTTGTTATTCTTATGCATAAAATGCAATTCTGTAGCAAAATAGGAAGGAAAAGGATTACTGAACTTGTATGAGACAGCACCTATGCAATCATTGTTCTTTTATTTTTTTTTTCCCCAGTATTGGTTATTCGTTAGTAATGTCTCTATCTGACACTAGCATAGCTGAAGTCATTGTTTTGTTTTGTTTTGTTTTCTTTTTACCTTTACCAAATAAAATGATCCTTTATAGAGGACAACTTCTCTCTTACTCTTAATTCAGTTTACAAGTGAGTACCAGGGAAGTGCAAAGACAAATTTTCCTGTTGTCTTATGAATTGCTGTTTTGGTTTTATTATAGTATTAGTTTCAGAATTTGAGCTTAATTTAATGTTAAATTGCTATATACAAGAAATTACTTTTTAAAATCTCACTTTAGTATGGAATAGGTGTACCATGGGTTTTGAGCCTGGCAGACTGTGTGCTGTTGCTGAGAAACAGAAGTGAAGTCAAAACAGGTATTTGAAGAATTCTCTTTGCTTGGCTGCGACTTTGAAAACTCTTGAAATGTTGGTGATTATGAACTCTATATATTATGCATGGTACAGATCAAGTGTGTTACTTAGTTTGGAACAAGTTCAAGACAGAGGGAAACAAAATGTTGATTTAGAAAGTTAGTAAGGGAGCAAAAATGACAGAGGAAAATGAAAATGCAAACTGATAAAGACACTAGGAACAGAAAAATATGATTCTTCTGTTAGAGTTATTTGAAATTCATTTGATGACTTCTACCATATTGAAATGACTTCTCCATATTGATATGCTCTTGGTGCTAACTGTGTAAGACACTATAGGACAAAGGTTATACAATGCATGAAAGAGGGTGATTTATACTGAAAGAGACTGGGAGTAAGAATTAATGAGCTTTCTTTTGTATGCTTTGATTCCCTAATGGAGTGGGGCAGCAGTAGCAACAACATGTAACAGCAACAATACTCATTTATTAATTTCTATCTTTGTAGCAGCTCTTCCAGGAATATAGTGCTGCTGTGATGATTCATGATATAGCTGGTGTTTGAGATGAGACTGAAATACTAGTTAATAGGATGAAATTTTGTTTTGCTAATCTTTAAAGTTTCTTCAGTATTGAAGTGAAATAAATGGCATATGGTACATCAGCATGCAGTCAGAAGTTTGTTTTCTCACTGTGCAGTAAAATGTATAGGTTTGTACCTGATCATGCCTACTGTTCTGTACTAGGGATAAATCATTGCCAAGTGTGTTCTAGAGCATATATTTAATTTTAAATTTCTGTCCACAGGTGCATGAACAAAAGATTGATATTGTCTCATAGTTACTAATCTTAGCAGAGTGGCTGTGAAGCCTGCTGTGTAGAAATCTCATGACCTGTCAGAACCCAGCACAAGTAAAATTATAAAATTGAGTCTGCCAAAGTTTAAGAGATGAAGAACTTATGGAGGCCAGATGTACTAATCTTTGGAGGAAGAGCTACAGGAAGGGGAAAGGGGAAACTTGATGGTTTAAAAGAAAAATGAAGTAACCAACAACCTACTGTTTACAGTCCACACAGGGTGTGCTCCTGTGGTTGGGGGAAGGAACCCATGGAGCATAACAGGGGCCTGGTTACCTGCCATGAAGGTTAATGGCATATAGTACATGTAGTGGTCTTCACAAAATACTGATTCTTGTGCCAGTGTGGTTCACTTACAGGAGCTGAGGAAAAAAAGCAGGTATGTTTTCAAAATACTGGATTACACCACAATACATCTTAACCTCTAAGATAGTAGCAATAGAGAAAGAATATTTGAGGTAAAGATCATCTAGCTGAAGCAGTAATGTTTATACCAGGCAATAGATTTGTGAGTTCTGTACTGAGGATACTCTATGGTAGAGTAAGTGTTGAGATAATAATCAGGTTTCAACAGTAGGTAGATTTAATTATTAAGTGTTACATCCATATACACCCTCAGGTGTTACTGAGGACCATATGATGACTTCCTCTAGAGTAGGATGTAGTTGCCATGACCCCAAGTATCAGTGAGATGGGAGAAGACAGGAGAGAATTTCTGGACACAAAGTTTAAGCTGTTAAAGATGAGATAAGGCTCCTGAGTATAATTGCCAAAAAAAGTGATATGGGGAAGAATGGCTTAATTTTATAAGAAGGTACCTGATTGATTTATTTATTTATTTATTAATGGAGACCATATAGAAAGGTGGGTCTTTGTCTAAACACAGTGGTGCAGCCAGTGATAAAATCTAGTAATTATAAACACTGAAAGAATACATGAGGACAGACAAACTCACAGTTCAAAAGGAGTCCTATTCAACAGATAAATATAGGGAAGATAAAAGTCCTCTTCAACCTATTCATAAATTATTTTGGACTGTGACAAACAATTAGTTGACAAAATTTAGATGACACAGTACAGTAAAAATAAAAACCATCTCTGAGGAGTTGCAGAATGATTTCACTTTAATGACTATAAAAAATAACATGAAATTCAGGTCAGAAAAAGGAAATGAACCCTAGTTACTACATCATCAAGAAACTCTGTATTAACCTTTGCCACTCAGGAAAAGGGTTCTTAGTGCCATTAAAACACTCAGTGCTCAGAGGTTGTCAAAAATCATGTAGGAATTTTCTGAAATGGATGAAAAGGAAAACAAAGATGTACTTCTGTAAGTCTGCATATATATCTCTGTGATGCTCTTAAATCTTGTATATTACACTATATTCTGATCCCCTCATCTCAAATGCAATATAATAATTAGGAAAAAGTAGGAAGAATGGATATGAAGATCACCAGAGGTATAGGACGAGATATAAGAGACAATATAAAGAGTGAATAAAGATACGTAGAAATAGTAACATTTAGCTTGGATAAAGATCCAAGGGAATATATTTAAATAAATATATCCAAAATCATGAGAGATATTATGAAGAGTGATTATTCATGATTTATTATAAAATAAGAAGTGGAAAGTATCAAATGAGGTGATGAGAGGTTTTAAAAAGAACAAAAGGAAACACTACTTCAAACCATGCTTAATTAAGCTGTGGAACTCAGTGCCAAAGGAAGCTGTGGATGCCAAAATATAAATTGTTTTAAAAGCAATTAGGGAAATTCATGGAAGAAAAGACCTTCAATACTTATTAAACACACAAATAAGGATAAAGCCACTGACTAATGAAGTATCTAAACCACAGTATTATATTTTAATGCATCAGGGAAATACCTGAACTTAGATGGATTTGGTCTCTGAACAGAGTAACAGGAAATTTTGAGCAACGTGTTTCCTTAAAAAGTCTGTCTGTGCTAACAGTGGGTTCTCATGGACCAAAGTACTGCTACACCTTCACAGAATGACCATCAGGAGGTTGAGAATGCAATGAAGGTATGATAACCCATATCCCAATGAGGGACTTTAATCACCTGCTTACCTGGAGTAACAATATAGCTGGGCAGAAGAATTCCAGGAGGCTTCTGAGTGCATAAATGACAGCTTCCTAACTGAGAGGATGGGGGAATTCAATGAGGAGAAGGTGCTCTATTAGACCTTACAAACAAGAAAGAATTGTATAGGGTTGTGGTGGTTAAGGGTAGCAGCCTTGGCTATGAGATGGTGGAAGTCAACATGCTGAAAGAATGGAAAAAGGAAAAAAGCAGGATCAGATTGGTCTTTAGGAAAACAGACTTGGGGATGTTCAGATTGTGCTTGGAAGGATACTGTGGAGTATGGTCCTGGAGAGAGAAAGAGGGGACTAGGAGAGCTGGCTGATTTTCCAAGGTCAGATCCTCCAATCTCAAGAATGGTCTACCCCATGTGCAGGAAAGCAGGCAAAGGTGTGAGAAGGCCTGCAAAAATGAACAAAGAGCTCCTAACAAAAGCATCACACTCTTGTGTGGAGGGGCAGGGCTAGGAAATCTAGTCCACCTAAAGTTCATTCTGATAAGAGACATGAAGGTCAACAAAAAGGGCTTCCATATAGGTTTATCAGCAACAAAAGGAAGGCTAAGGAAAATATTGACACAGTGATGAAGGGGGCAGGGGATCTGGTGACAAAACACTTGGAAAATGGCCAAGGTACTCTGACATCTTCATGTTGGTCTTTTTTGTTAAGATTAGTCCCCAAGAGTCCTCACTCCCTAAGACCTATGGGAAAGTCTTGAGCATGGAAGATTGCTCTTGATACAGGAGGATCAGGCTAGGGAATATTTAATCAGACTGATGTACAGTCCCTGGGGTCTGACAGGATGAATGCACCAAGTGCTGAAGGCTGAAGGAAATGTCCAATGTCACTCTGAGGCCACTCTGGATGATCTTTGAGTGGTTGTAGGGATCAAGGAAGGTTCCTGAGGACTGGAAGGAAGCCAATGCTCCCTCTACCTTCAGAACAGGTGAGGAGGAGGATCTGAGGCAATATAGGCTGGCTAGGCTCACCTTGATCCCTGCTTCTGTGAAACAGTCCTCCTCCAGTATCATGCTGCTCCTTATACCCTGGACAACTGTCTGATATTTACTAATATTCAAATTCCATTTTTATCACAATGCCCTCTAATTAGGTCCCATATTCCATTCCTAAAGCATACTCTGAGCAGTTTTTCTGCTTGGTTCTTTAACCTAGATTGAATGACACATTACTTCTATTCCATTTTCTACTTGATACGAGATCAATATTAATCTGACATTCCTTCCCCAGTTGGCCACCTCCACCTGATGGTCTGCAGTGGATAACTTTTGCTCTTGTGATAAATTCTCTTTTATCCCTCCTGAGAAGAACTTTACTTGTCCTGGCAGTGAAATCTGGAGAGGAGCCCAATCTCATTTGCTTGATTGAAAGTCCAAATCTCTGTGAGTGAAAGGACATGTTTTACTCAGAAATAGGTGGAAGATTAATTTTCAGAGTCTTTCACTGGAACGTGCTTTTCAGAGACACAGGCTTGACAAACAAACAAGAACTAAATCTCAGGGAGGAGCTGAAATGATGTTTGGAGAATCAAACATAATACAGTCATGCATCATCTGTGGTTTCCAAGGGAACAAGCTTTGGGATCCTGTCAGTGGGATTCTTTGAAATCATCAAAGGAGACAGCACTAGTGTCTGTCTGTTAAGCCACCTACTGCTTTAAAGATCAATTTCTTGCTTCTTTTCTCAGGGGTAGTCAATATATTAGTTTTCTAAGAGAAAGAGAAATATCATCAGAAAATCATTGCCTCTGCAAGGTGGCTGTGATGCCATCTGTCCCAGCTAGCAGCAACTGCACTCCCATCAGCACAGCAGTGGGTAAACAGATACAGCACTCCCTCTGTAAAACTTTCAGTTCTGGAAGTATTCAGGTTGTGTGCCTGACAGTGTAAAACTTCATAGATACATGGTGTTAAAAAGCTTCATTGGTATGTCATTGCTGATTTCCCCTGATCCCATCTGCCTTTCTTTTATAACTGCATATATGAGCTTCTGTATTTAAAAATTCCATATGTTTAGTATTTAAAAAGAGAATTATTTGGGAATCTTGGGGTTTTTTGCCATTGTTGTTAACTACGTCTGGGTTATTTATCTGCATTTGAACTGTTCATCTGCCCAATTGCTACTATCTAGTGATCTATTCTGCTGTTGTCTTCATTTCTGTCACTCATTCAGCTTCTCACAACCCTGTCTCACTAACTTGGTTATCAAGCACTGCTCTTAGTACCACCTTTACACTCTTCCCACTTTCTCTCTGCTTTTATCTTTGTTTGCAGCTTTTCTTTTTGCAGTAATATTATGATTTTTTTCTTCCTCTCCTTTCCTTTTTTTTTTTTTTCTATTAACATATTTAGTACATATCTTGATGGTGGGGATACCCGAGACTGAAGAATGGAATGAAAAGAGGAAAAAGAAGATGAAAAGAAGGGCTGTGTAACTTTTCAGGCTGGTAACTAGACTGTAGAAAGTTTCAGCAGTGGTTTGGACTGATGGGATTTGAGATCTTACAATCCTAGGTAGGGTAAAAGTAACATAGAAACACATGTTGCTTTTGGGACCAGGACAGTGTAGCACAAAACAAAATGTTTATTTTTGGCACAAGCCTTTCAGTGAAATTCCATCTACTGATCAGACGAAGAATAATCTGTAATGAATGTGCTCTCAACTAAGAGGTATGTCTTCAGTTATAATTGAGCAAATAATTTTTTATAAATCACTTACATAACCTGAAGATATCCTAGCATGACTTTCTAGTCTGCTGGCCAGGACAATAAGAGCACTCATATGGGAAGATATCCTACCTAGTGTGAATATTTTAATTATCTTTACTAAGTGAAGCAGTGATGATGAGTAATTGAGATGTCTAGCCATCCCTTCACTTTTTTTCTCTTATGTTCTGTGATGGTGTTTAAAATGGTCTCCTGAAACAAGTGGCATCAACTGTCCTCAAGCAGAGGAGGGATTAGTCCTGGTTTTCCACTTCTGCATGAGTATTCAAACATCTGATCTAATGAAGAACTCCACCTCTACCGTTCTGGCAGTTACATGAAGCTGTCCTAAGTTAGGCCACCTTACACAGGATGCCTTTTCTCTAATTATTGTATTGATATGCCCCTCCAAGCAGAGGATGAGAGAGGATGGGTAGATGGACACTCTGGACTATTCAGAATTCCAGAGGGCCCCTTAAATGTACCCTGATGTCATCTTTCAGCTTCTAGGTGCCTTCTGATCTGTTGACATATTTTGAGGGACAGGAGAGGTTGGTATATATATTTTGTTAGGTAGAACATAGCTGCAGTAAGAGGAATGAATGAGCTGTTCAGAACAAGGTGCTACCTGGTGTCGCTCCTGGATGAACTCTGTGACAGATTGAGCCTGCACATAGCCAAAGCAATTCCTCCCATTCCCTCCCCACCCCCCCCCAGCAAGTAGTGCTGTGTAGATTGTTATTGTCATTATAATACCGAGTTTAGACATTTTAAGAATAGCTGATCTCCATGTTGTCAGAATGTGGTTAAACATAAGCAATGATATGGATGTTTATCTTCTAAAAAAACCTGCCCAGCAGAACCTTTTCTGTTTCCTAGGCAGGATCGTAGAGGAATTATATGTCCCTTAGATTATTAGAGCTGAAATGTATTGACCCTATGATAGAAATTGGAGTCTCTGCAAAACTAAAGTCTTCCTTATAGAAATCAAAATATGGTGGTAGGATGCATTAGGATTCCTTTGGAGGGAAACCCTCATGAGAGTTAATCTGAAATACTGCATGCAGTTTTTGAATAAAGCATATACAAGAGTGATGACTTAAAGCAGGAATAAGGGCAAAGAAAGAAGATCAGAAAGGAATTGAAGAAGCTATTTTTCAAGGCAAGACTGAAAGCATGCCTTATTTATCCTAGGAAAAGCAAGACCAGTAGATACAACAGTTTCCTTTAAATGAGGAAGGGAAAATAACAGCACAACCTAAGGACTATAGCTGCTTTGGATAAATTTAAACTGGAAATTTTGTGAGTGAGGATCTTGAATGGATCTCTCAAAGAGAGATTAGAGGTGTTAAAGAAGGTCACTACTGTAAGGTAGATTTTGATGTTAGCTACTAAAAGGAGCTACGTGACCCAATGTAGTATAGTATATCCAGTGTGTCAAGCATTCTTTATTTAAAATAGATTGAAGCCTCCCAGTAGTCAAGGTAGTTGAAATAGGGCATTAAAAAATAACAAATTAAAATAAAATATTTTGTACTTAGTAAAATTTGTGGTCTAAAATGACAACCTTAATGCATCACCTTTTTTGAATCAAATGTTTCTTGAACTTTATTGTTATTCAGAAGTATAGATTTATATCATAAAAATACATAATTCTGTATATATTAACATATATATGTATCCATTTATTCCAATAACTGATGGAAACCAATATGAAGTATCAGTGTTTGCTGTGAAGCAGAAAATCCAATTTCCTCTAGACTGTAACAACTGCACAGTATTTATGTGATTTGGGCATCAAAATTACCTTGAAGTTACTCTCCTTTCAGCTGCTAATAATTAGCTGTGGGGCTTTTTTACCATGAATGCTGCTGATCTGTAACTTTCAAAGTTTCTTAGCAGAACTATAAAAAGTGGGAACTAAAAACTGTTTAAATTTTCTGAACCGTTTTGTCAAGTCTGTAACTTACTATCATTATTTGTGTATGCAGATTGTATTTAATTTTGCCAATATGAGATGATCCTAAGAATCTTGTAATCACCAGGCAGAAGAGGAAAAGAAACAGTGATTACTCATAGCCCGAAGGTTTAGGTTTTGTTTCAAACAAAACCAGACAAAACCAGCAACAACAAAATATAACCTGAAACAGCCAACCAACCAAAACTCCTATTGATATAGATATTATTATATATTGTAGATATTATATAGCTTATTATTTGTTTTTCAAAAGAATTCACGGTATTGTGGGACTTGCCACAGTCTGTGTTTAACAAATTTTCATTAGATTTAAAGACAGAAAGCTCTATCTAGAGAACCTTACAACATATGTTACTTGCTATTTGGTCTTTTATCTCAGGTTATGAACAAAGTGAGAAAAGAATTAAACAAAGAGAGACTGTAATGAGCATGAAAAGTTGCCCTGATTTTTATCAGTTTTCAAGACTGTTTACAGAGGATGCTTTACTCAAAATCTGAAACTGTGGATTATTAGTTTATATCTTCTCAGAGGAGCCGATTACTCTTTTTTTAATTAACATTTATAATTATTATAAGATTCCAATGTCAGTAACTTATTCTGTCCTTATCTTTCTTGAGATCTATCTCTCCTGACGCAACATGAGAAAATGTCCTTCCTTTCTTTGTTAAAGCAGTTTGTATCCATCCTCATATTTAGCTTGCTCATTGAAGAATACAGTTAGTAACCCTCTTTCCTTTTTTTTAAACATAAATATCTTGTTTTAATTGAAATGAAAATTCTAAATAAATGTTCATGAATATTATCCTTTTTTTACTTTGCCAAGACAAGTAAAATTCTTACGTGCTTCACTGGCTGCAACTCCTGCAACTCTGGGCTGTTAATGGATAAAACTGATCTTGTTTCAGGCAGACTTTGTATTTGTTGCTGATTTTGATAATTTGTAACAGTTCAGAAGCGTTTCTGGTTGCAAAAAAATTATTGTAAAGTATGTTTGAAAGTAAGATAGGATGGAAGAGTATGAAGGAAAGCTGTATAAAGCGCAGACAGTATCTTTGCTCTCTCTCTTGTCTTCTCATGGCTGGAGCAAGCTACAGAAGCCACTTGCTTGAGAAGCAACAATTCAACACTTAAAGAATAGAAAAAAAAAGACAGAAGATTAATCCAGAGACAAAGAACAGTGACCACTTTATGGGACTGGTAAATGCATATGACTTTCCCCTAGTTTGTGACAGTCTCAATACTCAGTTACAGATCTGAAATCTACAGAAGGTAACTCTAAGGCACTATTATAGATCAAGGAGTGCTCTCTGCTGACATTCAACTTAGGGAAGTTGAATTTCTGGATACCTCTCTAAGATATGCACCTTTACAAACCAATTCTCATCCTGTTTTGTGTTATAAACTACTTATTTGGAGAGAAGATCATACAAATCTGTACAGGGACATAGATCTAACAGTATGGCAGGATTATGAAAAGGTTTTCAAAAAATTTGACTAGTTATTTGAGATTATGATCTAATAACAAGTTTAGGAAGCATAGAAATGAAACATTAGTAGATAATTGTATTTTTGTACAGAGACTTATGCTGTATTTCTCACAAGAACCGCAGACAAAATTTAGAAAAGGCAAAACATTTTTCAACAGAATATGCATCTTGAAATGCACACACAGCAACACACACACATATGCTAGAAGTTTTGTCTTCTGACATTGATCAAAGCAAGAGAATCTGTTTATCATGTGAAGCGTTATGAAGGTGTTCATGATTATGGTAAAATGCTGGATATGACAATGCATTTTTTCCCCACAGGATTTTATTATGATTATGATTATTATTATTATTTTTGGTTTGGTTTGGTGTATTTTTGTTGCTGTTGTTGTTGTTTGATACTCAAAATAAAAATCAAAGCAAAAAAGTAAATATATGAGATGACCTGAAATAAGGGTTTTGTCCATTCTTTTAGCTGGAGTCATCAATCGATGGCATTAACTCATCAACAGCTTTTACAAATTGAATCTACTTAAAAACTATCTAACCCTGAGATGAAGCACATAAGAATACATAACTAGAGACAGGGGATTGAGATGGAAGTCAGGAGTTGAGCAGAAGTGCCTCTGCATGTATCACTTCATGGTTCATGAGCTGCACAAATTAAGTTTCAGGCTGCTCACAAAAGCCTAGCATTTAGCCTGCTCCATGTAATATCACCAGAGAAATTGTTTCTTGCCTGTGTGCACTTGCACTCAAGCAGAACACACAATACACAACATGTAATACATTTTGCGGTTACTGGAGAACAGAAAATGAGAGGGCAGGTAAGTGAACTGTCAGTCAAATAAAGGCAGCAAGATCTGGCTATTACTACTTTTGTTACTGATACCATTACATCTGCCAAGTTGCTCCCACTCTTTGTGCTCACTGAAGGGTGAGGATACTTCATAATGAAAATAGGAATCTGGACTGCATATTAAAAGCTGCATATTTATGTGCCTGTTTGTGGTTGCTTCTTCCATCCCTGTTGCTCTTTCTACCTTGCAAGCATTTCTCTGCATATTTTTAACAGGAGTTTTGATGAAAGCATTGACAGTTTATTATTTCCCTGCTTCTGAAAAGTAACGGTTATAGGTTGGAGCCAAGTAATTTTCATTGTATCTTGTTGAAAACATTTAATTAACATGAATCAAAATAAGTAAAAAATCATGTATGTTATGTTTTGTCTGCTTTGATGTGTGCATGTGCTCTAAATTTTTCTACACTAAAGCCATACAGGAAGATAGTCTTGGGAAAATAAGTATAAAATTTAAAAAGCAGAGGTGGCTACTTGCAGTGCAGATATCTTTTTTTCTGAAATCTTTTTGGGTTTTGCACAGTATAGGTGCCAGCCACTTGCTCTTGCCTTTGATCAATTTTTTTTATTTCAATGGAAGTGTCACAATGCTTCATATTTAGTGCACTGCTGTGGCTAAGTCTGTATTGCACTGAAAGGCGTGGGGTAGCTGGGGAGTGAAAGGAGTCTAGAAGTTGAAGCATGGAGCTCCTGAGAGTAACAACCCAGGAGAGGCTCCCCACTACCTCATCTGGATTGCTTCTGGTACCTTAGCTAGCCTTAGTCCTTCAGGCAATCAAATTTAAGAAAAAATGTGCTTTGTTTTATTTTCTTTTGTGATTCTACTAGAAGCTGTCATCATTGGCTACTTAATGTTTTGATTATTGCATTTTCTAATATCACTGTATCATAATAAAACATAGGAGCTTTGCTCTTCTAATCTCCCTTGTTCATTCCTGCTTTCTTTGTATCTGTGACAGGAGGTGATCTATTATAATCAGCATCTGATAGAAACACATAGATGTTTTTGGGTTAGCACAGTATTTTCCTTACAGATCCTTTTATTTCACTTGTATAATGAATGAATGAACAGTTTCTTCGCTGTATTTTCTAATTTTTCATGCTAAAGATTTGTTCTGATTTACAATATGCTCTTTTAGACAATTTTCTTTTGGGTTTGGTTCTATTATCTCTTAGAGATGATACTGTAGATGGGGCTCAGGTGAAGTAACTGACATATGTTGTCATCTAATCTATGCTGCCAGCATGGAGACTGATGCTGGATCATAGCATATGATTCACCATAGTCTTAATGATTTATTTAACTAGAAGTAGTTTTGTATGGTTTTGCATAACTTGGTGCCATAAGAAGCTACCCATGCAGACAAGAGCACTTGAGCTGCCTTTGGCTGAGTCTGAGAAACTGGAGGCTCCCTTAGTGCAATGAAGCTATGTTAATCTGGGTTAACATAATCTTCATAGCCCCATTTCATAATTTACTCTCTGTTTTCGTCTGTGACTTTAGTTCATTTGCTAAAACTCAAAAGCTAAATACCTGATCTGCTCCTCCTCCTCCTGCCCCACACTACACTTAGTGATCTTGATCATAAAAATACAGGGGAGTTCTCCACATTGTTCTTGAAGACTCTCAATATTTCCTATGAAACCAGAGGCAAATATTTTCCTGGCCTTGATAGAACTGCCTTTAGATAGCGAAAAATCATTCCCTTTGGAAAGACCTCATTTCATGGCTGAGAGAAACCCTTCTAAAAGTTACACCATCTGTAAAATAATCTTACCTTAAACACTCCAAAGACTCCCCCTTTTTAAAAAAAATAAGTAAAAGTAAAGACTCCCCATTTTTAACTTTGTAGGATTAACACAGAGGGAACTATTTTACATTTCTGTCTTGGTTTTTTGTTTGTTTGTTTGTTTATCAACAGTGAATGTTTGTGGGTGTTTGGAAAAGAGCTATTGAAATTAGGAACGTCAAACATAGAAAATCAAATATTTGTAATGCCATTTATTGTGCATTCACTAAAACAAGTTATGCAACAATTGCCTTGGGTTTGCTTTTTTTATGAACTATATGTTCTGTTTTGCCTAATATTAAACTAGCATTTTGGAATCTCATTGAGTAGTTCTTGGTACCTGTGGCCATAATAAGGAAACTGAGAATACTAATGTTGTCCGCATACTTGGGCTACTTCCTGCTTGTTGTTGGATGCCTGATTATAAATGGAAGCTGAAGTGAAATGGATAAATATTAAAAAGGGAATGGGGTTATTCTGGAAGTTAAAATTGGGAAGAATGCTGCGGCTTGGTTAGTGAAAACCATGCTCAGAGAGTTTTCCTCTTTTCAGTTTTGTGATAACTAAGTAAAGAGGAACAGAGAAAGAAAAACCGGTTTTGTCAAAATGTCTACATCAATTCTATTGTAATTCTCTATTATCCTATTGATCATATACTAGTAAAACTTTCTAAGCTGACACTATTTGACTAGAGGCCCTTTTTCTTGCTTTGTAATATCCAGTTATTTTCATGGGAAGCAAAATTACAGCTTTTGGACCTGTAAAATTGTAGAGGAGAGGCAAAGACAGTTTTCAAGGTTTTTCCTAAGTAATTCTTATATTTTAAAACAAGGAAGGTAAATAAATATATTGATAAAATTGGTGATTGACAAAAAGAAGACAAATGCTAGTGCTGGGTTTGAATAGTTGCTTGCGATAATATAAACTAATACAGATTTTCTAAAACTGGTTTCTACTTTGGCTTATTCTTTGATTATTCTCACATAATTTTGCAGGAAAGTGTTGTGAGATGCTACAAGAAGCACTGTCTAACACTTTCTTAGTGTCTGACAGTCTTTTTCAGTTCCACTACCTATGGTCATAGTCACACTACTGCAGGCAAAGGCACGTGTCATCTGTACTAATAGCAAAATTATATGGCAGAGTTTGGATGTCTTCTAAGTTGCCATTTTTAGAAACTACTAATGTGATTTATTTTATAAGAATTGACCTAAAATGTGAAGTTTTTAATATAGGAAAGTCTAGCTGCATATTTAACTGCCTTTTCTTTTTTTGGGGGGGGGTGGGGTGTCAAAGTTAGTTTTTCTGTTACTGTTTGGTTTTGCTTCACATACTGAGTGTTAAAACTGCAACTGCTATTTCCAGAAGAAACAGTAGACATCTGCAAAAGGTGCTAAAATAAAAGTTGTTTGGCTTTAATGTATATTTTCCCCCTTAAATGTTTACAAATTGATCTTAGAAGAACACTCACTTGATTTAAGGCTGCGTTCAGTTTTATACTGAACATTTAACAGCTTATTTATGTCTTTTTTTCATCTGAGCAGATTTATATCTTAGAAGAGACAACTGTATAATTATCATATCAATATATTTTTGTGAAGTGCAAAAAGCCATATCCTCTCCTGATATATATAGTTACATGTATTTCCAGCACAGTCTGAAGACTGAAGTCTTCCCAATTGTTGTTACTGACTGTTGGTTTAAATGATAGCTTCATGGCAAACACAAATGATTTCTGTTCAGGCTCATAAAAAAAACTGATTTTATATTTTTCAACACAATGAACACCTGTCCAAGTCAGTGTATTCTAGTGAATAGCAATAGAATTTCTCTGATTAAGGTGTTACAATTAATTTTTCCAACCAAATAGGATTGTAGGTAGCAAGGACGGTAGTATTACATAAGCAATTACTATTTATTAGCTAGCTCTGTGAGAAAGACCTTTTGGATGGAGTGCAATGTAAATATTAGCTTTGAAGAAATGAAATAAGGCAATATGATAATAATAAAAAACCTAGCATAAAAAGCATCAGAACAAGATAATTATAGTGCCTTCTTAGTAATTTAGTGTCAACAATAGCTTATTATTTAATGTTCTTCAGAAATTGGTTTGTGTATCATGAAAGAAACATAGTCATTGAAAGAGAAATCTCAAGTGGAAGAAAATGGAGGAAGGTATATATACATAGACATACTTCATTAGGAATTTAATCGTGTTGTATTTGCTTTCTGGTATTTAGGCACATAAGCTAACAATGTTGTACCTTATTGAAAAGGAAAGAATAGTTGTAGTGGATCATAAAGGTCTGCAACCTTTCTGCATGAAAAAAAAATAAATTGAGAAGTGGCATTAACGCATGTTTTTGGGAACAAAAACATTAGTCCATGCAGAGACTGAAGAAGAGGTGGCTAAACCTGTGAAGTACTAGAACTGACCACGGTGTCCTAACGCTTGAAAGGCAATAAACGCTGCCAGTTGTTTTTAACAATTAGTTAAAATCTGTTACCTAGCATACACAAAACATTTTTCTGAGCGTGGCTATGTTCCATATCCTTGCAAATTCCTGGAAAGCCCTGGATAACATGGCTACCCATGCACTTGGGCTTTGGTGGCTCAACAAACATCACAGTGGTTTGGAATGAAGGGGCACAGGCATGATGGAGGTCATAATGAATCCATTCAACTAAAGGTTTAGGTTTATGCAGTTGCATTCATCTGAATGAAACATCAGAGATGATACTCCATGGCACTTTAGAACCCTGTGTAAATTTTTGTCTTCTGGGCAGGAATAAAATTGCTTAAGTCTTTGTGTAAGCATAAGCAAAGGAAACTGAGATGGTGTTCCTGCAAGCATTCTTAATTTAATTTTAAGAAGGATGTTTTTTTGTGTGTGTTTTAATACATTTTAATTTAGGTTTCCTACTTTGCTGACAAAAAGGATATCCTGCACAGTTTTTAAAAAATGATAAAAGAAAATTCCTATATGCATGTCACAAATTTCCCTTCAGCAGGAAATTAGCACATTAAAAGATGTCACTGTTAAATAGCAGTATATATTTTTTATTTATTTACTTACTTTTCATCTGGAAGGTTTACAATTGAGATAAATATTGTGAATTACAAAATCACAGTAGAAAATAGCCTTCTAGAGTTTTGGAGAATCCTTTAGCATAGGCCTAAGCTTACATACTTTGGACTTCTAAACAGAAGAATTAACAAAGTTGGAAAAGAATTTTACTAGAATACTATTTTTTTTTAATTTGTGTTTAGGTGGACATATGGTTATAATTATTGTTCATGGATTAACGTACAGGAGTGAAGTGAGAGAATATTTTTATTCACTGGTGGGTAAAACAGTCAAAAACTGAATTATTTTAAATAAAGTATGTCATTCAAATGAAAGTTGAACATTATCTTTCAGGTTTTATCTCTTAGAAAAAAACTTTATTACTTAAAAAAGTATAAAAATATTTCTTTTTTAATGTTTTAGATGTATTTTTTACTGAAAGGATACTTATGATTAATTAAAAAAAAAAAAAAATGGTTTATGAAACTTTTTTCATAAATGAACTTCTTTTCCCTCCAAGAAAAACTCTTAGGAGGGGAAAACAATTAAGTTTCAAACAGCTACATTTCACTTTTTTTCACAGTAAAAAATTATAGGTGACAGAGTGCAGCAAATATTGCCCACTGCACTACCCATTTATTTTGCTAAATGAAGTTTAGGATTGCGGTGCTGCAGAGGAGGACTGGGATCAGTAATGTCAGCTGTTTACACAGTCTACTATCCTCTTATTATCCAACAGATTTTCATCCGTCTCATATTTAAGATGTTTTAAAATGTCATGTGGATTATTTTAACATATTCTAAACTGCACATTCAATTAAAATTAAACTGAAGCAATGAAGCCACAACTGCTCTTCTGCGTGAAATAAAAACTAGGAAATTACTGAGCTAGAGTTGTTCACATTTAGGGGATGCATGTATAAACAGTAGAATCCTATCTGCTGTCTCAATGTTCATACATCTTTTGTTCATCTGCAGGCCACAGTGAATATTAATCTTGAAGCAATAATTTGGTTGTTTCAAATACATTCTTCATAAATCTGAAGTAGTAAGAATTTAAAAAGAGAGGGCATAAATTTCTGTCAGCTATACGTACCTCCAAGTTCATGAATTCCATTAAACAGATACAATGCATATAAATGAATCTATTTAAAAAGAATCTCCATTTTTGTGTATAGATTTTGTTTTATACTGCATGTGAGGAGATTAAAAATAAATGAGGTAATATGGTAATATTCCCATGCAACCAAGCAAAGATAGATTCTAGTTATCTATTTCGAAAGTGACTAAGGCTTAAATCAAGTGCTGTGTACATGCCAATAGGTGATTTATATAAGCAGGTATTCAGAGATATTTAGCCATTTAACATTGGATAAAATGCCTTTACATGATTGGCATTTATAATGACTTATGCCCTGTTTATTTGCTGTATAATTGTATAAAGCTATAGGGATGTTACCTCAGCTATTAAGCTGATGTTACTATAGGGATGTTACTTCACTATTTAAGAAGGGGTCTTCCAGAGATCTTTCTGCAGTTGTATGTTAATATGGAAAAAAAGTGACAGAGAAAGAGATTACATGTAAATAAACACTTCAAAATAATGAAGTGTTAATTAAATTATTCAATTGTCCAAATTATTTAACTAGATCCTGAAAATTTGCCCATTTAGAACAGATAAAAATCACCTTTTTTTGCAAGACAGGAGGAGTAGTATTATGCATCTGTCCTATTAATTTCATTGAAGCCATTTTGCACATGCAGTATATTTGGCTAAATGTTTCCATAGGCACTCTCCCTTTCTGATGCAGTCCATTTGAAGCAGTATGCTATCAAACCTTAGTATTTACTTTAGAAAGTCCTTAGGAAAAAAAGCAATTCATGACATAGCTATTATTTTATGATACTTCCTGTACTGTCTGAAGTGATAATGTGATTCAATTTCAAAGCATATTATACATGAGCTGGTGATTGCAGAAAATGTAATTTCTTTTTGATTCGTGAGCATAAAAGTATGCATTTTTCTTATAGCCTTTCACACTGTTCTTTATAGATGTGATAATTTTCCTAAATTTTAGTTAACAGTGCTTGGTTGAATATGGCCTCCCATTTTCAAAATAGCTTGGGAAAATGCACAGTTGCAGATAAGCAATCTGCAAAGTGAACACTGGGGCATTATGTCAGTGAGATACCTCAGGGGATGTATCACCTATGCTCTTACTTGAGTACATTAACACAAGTCAAGCTTGTCAAGGATTATTACCACTAAGCATATTGCTATTGACTGGGAGAGAGTCCAAGATGATGAAAACCATAATGAGCATATTATTTGTTAATAGCTGATGTTTTTAAATGAAAGAAACAACAGGAGCCATTAAAGAAAGTTCAATTTTAAAGACACAAATTTAAATTTGGTACGTTGGCATTTATGTTCATATTATGTCCATATACAAACTGCTACAAATATATGAGGAAATTACACCTGTAATCTTTTACCTTGTAAGACCTTCATTGTAAGGGCACTTTCAGACATAGAATTTCACTGAAGTGCAAGATAAGTGACATGTAGTTTCCCATAAAAGTAAATCCGTGTCCCCAGATTTAGCTTCATATCCTGTCCATAACTTTAAAAAAGCAATAATTGTGAGAGATCATTATGATTTCCAAGGTACTCTTATATAACAATTAGTAATAGATATTTGAATTAACTAATTGTTATTTGAATACGAGTGAATGACATCATAAAATGGTTGATTAATGCCAGTTACCTAAATGTGAAGCCTTCTCTTTGAACTCTAAGAACGTTGGATTATAATTTATGTGAAATTATTTTCAAAATAACAGAAATATCCATTGTATTTACAATTCATATTTTATTCTTTATATGTTACATATAAATCTATAGCAAAAAGGTTAAACTGAATCAAGATTTTAGGATAAACTAGTTTTGTTCTGCTCTTAAAATACCTAAGTTGCAGTGTATCAATGGAGCACACCTTCAGAAACCAGATGATTCTCAAAAGCTGAAAACAACAGTTCATCTGTTTGGTCTGACTGACATCAAAATGTCCTGTCTGCATCTTCATTATCCACATCCTACTCTTATAAATAAATCTTCAAGCACTTTTAGTATTTGGAGATGACAAAAAAATACCTTGGAGTGTCACCAGTATCTCAGCTTCACCATCTTCTCTTTCCGTCCCAAGCTGTGGGCTTCCTTTCCTTCCTTTTAAGTCTGGTGATGGCAGAGCCAGGGGTGTGTCCACAGGCTCAGAAGCTGCTCTGGGGCATGTGGGTGGTAAGAGCTGCTGGGCCATGGGTAGGGGCCATAATGAATAGGAGACAATCAAGTTCATTGCAGCCTTTCTTTTCCTAACTGTGAATGCTTTTTGCTCTGTCCAGCTACCAGTTGTCAGTTCTCAGAAACACTCTGAAATGTAGCAACATTTTAAATTTTGTGATGTGTCCCTCTCTTTCACATCTGCTTCGCAATTGGACTCAAGCTGTTCTCTGTCCCCATCTTTTTTATAAGCCCTCTTTATGTACTAAGCCCCTTTTATGTTCTAAAAGGCTTCAGCAAGGTCTCCCCAGAGACTTCTCCAGGCTGAACAACCTCAACTCTCTCAGTCTTGTTTCATAGGAGAGATGTTCCAGCCATCTGATCATTTCTATGGCTGTATTCTGGAGTGTTTCCAACAGGTCCATGTCCTCCATGTGCCAAGGACTCCAGAGATGGAGACCATGCTCCAGGTGAGGTCATACCAGAGTGGAGTAGAGGGACAGAATCACCTCCCTTGCCCTGATGGCCAGGTTTCATTTGATGGCAGCCCAGGATATGGTTGGCTTTTTCGGTCTGCAAGCGCACATTCTTGGCTCATGTCCAGTTTTACATCCACCACTACCCTTAAACCCTTCTCTGCAGGGGTGTTCTCAATCCCATCTCCCAGTGTGTATTCATATTGAGGATTGCCCCAGTCCCAGGGCAGGACCTTGTACTTGGCCTTGTTTAACCTCATGAGGTTTACATAGGCCCACTTACTTCTCAAGCTCGTTCACAACAGGTATACTATAGGTCTATCCCCTCTTCCAAAAGTAATGCACTGAGTTTGAAAATCAAATGGGAATAAATATTGTGTCCAAGAAAGAAAGTCACACTGGGTTTGTTTCTGATTCCTGGCTTTGTATCATACAAAGAAGTGGCGTTGTGGACAACTGACCTGTTTAGGAGAGAGCTGTCTGAAATGATGAGTGTGTTTTTAAACATAAGTAGAATATCGGCTCCTGAAGACAAAGGGTGTATTGCTAATCCTGCGAGAAGCTCTGAGCTATTATGCCTTGCAGAAGCCTCCCCTTAGTGACATTTTGAAACATCAGTTATTAGAAGATCCTTTGTTTAACCAATCAATGGGATAAAAATTGTACTGAAACAAAGTGATGAGGGAAGCAGTCATAGCTTATTGAGGGGAAATAATTAAAAATGTTTCTAGGAGAAAAGTACATACTGTGTATAAATATTTGACAGTTAAGGTGGACATATCTTTTGTACAATTACGAATGAATTGCCTTTAGCAATGTATGCTGCAGGGCAAGCTGACAGTTATACAAACAAAAGGAGCTGTATGAATCATTGAAGGTGAGAGAAGAGATGAGGGTGCAACTTTCAATATTTTGCTATAGCACCTCATTTGCATGTTGCTGCGGTGTAAGGAAGATTACTTACTGCTAACTTGCTATACTGGTGTAACAGTCTGCAAAAGTATTTTCCATGCATAGTAAAACAGGAGTTACCAAAAGTGAAATATTTACCCAGAGCAAACTGTTTCTAGTATACGCGTAAAAGCATCTTTAAGTGCTTGGGAGACTATCCTCAGTGGTCTTAAATACTGCAAATTGCAATAATAAAAGAAAATTTTACAGGAATAAATGTGAAGGTACTAAGAAAAAAGGACAACTTAATTTTACTAGAGAATTTGATTTTATCTAAACAGAAATACTAAACTTCTCAATTTCCATCTTTCTACTGAGTGCCTCAGTCAAATAGTGAATTACATTATTTTTTTTTTCAAAGAAAGAACAGATCTTTATTGTTTTATCTCTCTGAAATATATAGGTTTCCTCTGAATGTATGTATTTATTGTCTCTTTCTGTGCTTTGAAAAAATGGTATTGTAATTTATAAATTAATTGTTGAGTTGGGAAATGCAGGATCTATAGAAACATTTCATGCCAATCATAAGAGGTTTAAAATATCTAGAACAAATGTTACATAGTACTTCATTAAGCTTTTAAGTGGTGAAAAGTGCTAAAACAGCCTTGTCAACTGAGAAACATAGGTAAATAACAAAGTCCCAGTCTTGGGATATATAAAAATACCCCTCATAAAAAAAAAAGAAAAGATAACAATGAAACAAAAAAAGTAAAAAGCAAGAGCAAGAGAAAGGCCAAGCTGTCTTTTGATTATCCCATCTGAACCTGATGTGTAATTTGACTCTTTTTGGATGGAAAAAAGATATGCTAATGTCCTTAATGTCCTTCACAGTTCCATTTCATGCAGTTCAGACAGAATAATATCTTGAGTTCAAGCCCACAAGATCAAAAGCTGGGGTATCACCAATATTGCTCACAGGAACAACCCATTCAGCAAAGATGGAAAAGTAAGTGTAGAGGTCTTGCATAAGTAAACTCACTATTTTTCATATTTTTTCATCATAACAGCACAGGTAGAAGGCCTTTAGCAAAGTCTGTGTTTAGATCCACATTGTCCTCAAAGGTGGGGTAATGTATGACCTGAACATTCCCTTTATCTAAATAGTTCAGACTATCTTAATATACTTGATGCACTCTTTTAAGCTGGGGCACTGCTGAGCAGTCAGTTCCTGTCTAGACCTGTGCTGATACCTCTATAGCATACCAGCAAGATAAATACAGAGCTGGTGTCCTGTTATCTTTGGGAAAACCAAATTTATTCTTCTTCCCAGAGACTTCACAGTGATCTGAGGGAACGACTGGAAAGAAACACAGCTTTGAGTTGTCACAGGGAATGCTTGCCATCTTCTGTGGCTTTTTTTTTGTACTTGAAGAGGCAAATACACTTTTCAAATGGTTAACCAGGGTCCTAAGTTCTTCAGGGAATAAACATGGGTTTTTGCTAGCATTGTATAGCTCTGTGTAAACTTACAATACCTTGTAAGCAACTAGTTACCTGAGATCAAGGACTGTGTAGTAAATCTGGTGACAGACTTCCCCTTCCTCCACACAGAGCAACAGAAATTGCAGCCTGTCGGGTCCTTTCAAATAATTTTATAGCATACTGTTTCAGTCAACATGTAGCTGCAGACATCTTGTTAAAATGAAGCAATAAAGCATAGCAATCATAAACCAAGAAAGCTTGATTAAAAAAGCCCAAACAACAGGGTTTTGGTAGCTGAGGTGCAGAATGATTGAGTTCTAATGCAAGATTTTTTAGGATGATGCTTCAAATTCATCCACAATCCTAGTTTGGAATTCATTCCTTTACTAAGTGCTCTGTTTTAAATTGCTCTCCTACCACAAACCTCCGTAATATAAAGGCGGGGGGGGGGGGGAAATGGCAGGAAAAAATCAATAGCTTTTCAGTGGAAATCTACACATCATTTTCATGCAAATGTACCTTCTCTGTGCATATTTGATGAGCTATTTCGTTCACAAAAGATTTTTCTGTTAATTGTATCTGCCACTTATAAAACCTGCTTGCAAAATTACAAAGTCAGCCTTCACTGCGGGTGTACTGCCAGCCACTTCTTTCACAAAAGATCATTTCTAATTGTTTTATCTGCTGCTTGCTAAATCTGCTTGCTAAATTATACCTTTCACTGAAATTACACTAAAACCTTTTCAGGAAGCTGTTAGTCGTTACTGACATACAGAACAGCTTATACATACTGGATTGCATGAGTGGCTCTGGAAGATGAGCATACAAACAATTCATCAGCCAGAAAGACTATACTAGAACTATGCCATTGGGTTTTATATGGGAAATATTGTAATTGGTCGAACATTGTTTCAGAGAGATGTGATTGGTGTTCCTTAAAAATGATATAGGACCTTACTTTGCATGAAGTGTCCAAGTGGAGACCGGTGACAAGTCGCTTTCCTCAGGGTCAGTATTGAGACTGGTGCTGTTTAACATCTTTGTCAGCGACAGAGACAGTGGGATCAAGTGCACCTTCATCAAGTTTGCTGATGACACCAAGCTGTGTGGTGCAGTCAACATACTGGATGGAAGACATGCCATCCAAGAGGGACATTAACAGTCTTGAGAGGTGGGCCCATGCAAACCTCATGAAATTCAGTGAGGCTAAATGCAGGGTCCTCATCACAGGTCACAGCAATTCCAATCAAAAATACAGGCTGCTCAGAGAATATATAGAAAATAGGACTTGGGGGTATTGGTTGACAAGAAATGAAACATGACTTGTTTGCATCCCAGAAAGACAATTACATCCTGGGCTACATCAAGAGAAGTGTGAACATCAGGTCAAGGGAGTTCTCTCCCTCTACCCCACATTTGTGAGAGCCCACCTGGAGTACTGTGTTCATTTGTGGGGTCCCCAACATAAGAAGGACATGGACCTGTTGGACTGAGTCCAGAGGGCCATGAAGATAATCAGAGGGCTGGAGCACCTCCTCTATGAGCACAGGCTGAGATAGTTTGGGTTGTTCAGCCTGGAGAAGAGAAGGCTTTGGGAAGATCTTAAAGCATCCTTCCAGTACTTAAAGGGTGCCTACAGGAAAGATGGGGAGGGACTGCTTAACAGGGAGTGTAGTGATAGAACAAGGGGTGATGGCTTTAACCTAAAAGAGGATAGATTTAGATCAGATGTAAGGAAGAAGCTCTCTGTGAGGGTTATGAAACACTGGAACAGATTGCACAGAGAAGTTGTGGATGCTGCCTCTCCTTTTCAAGGCCAAGTTGGATGCGTCTTTTGTCTTCCCTCATTTTCTAAACTTGATCCACTCGTAGAAAATAATAACTCCTGGTAGTTAAAACTAAGAAATGCCTGCCCCGTCTGCACACCTCCATTCATTTAGATCCTTGCACTGAAGTTGCACTATGCATTTGATTTCATTTTCTCAATAGATATATTGGGATTAGAGAAGACAAATCTTTAGACCATCATTGCCACAGTAATGTTAATGAAAAGCTGCAGAGGGAAGGTTTCAGAAGAGCATGAAGAAGCAAAGACTAAGCAGACATGTCTGTTGCTTCCAGGGAGGAATTTTAATTTATCAGTGAAGAAAATATTTATGCACATGTGCATGTGTTTACATAGATGAATATGACAATGCAGTAACACCAGACACTAGATAGCTTATTATACCATCTCAAATAACTGTTAAATCCTTTTTTTGTTTTAATGGGAAGTGAACATATCCTTCATGTAACACCATAAAGTATAAACATATGTTAATTAGACAGGGAGATGAATCATGGATCCAAAGAGGGGGAAATACAGTGGTGGTTATAACAAATCTTTTTATGTGTCCACAAATGATTCATTGTGGGCATATCTTAAGCTTTCATCGTGATATTTACAACTCAGTCTGCCAATTTAGACTACAGAACATGTGATTCAAAACCATATCAGTTCTGGAGACTTGTAGTCGAATTAATAAGGAGAAAAAAATGTTTTTTAATTAACATAAAGGTGCATGGAAAGTGCACAACCAATAGTATAGTTAAATAACAAGTATTATGGCAGTGTTAGATCAGAAGATTAAGTGATTCGGGTATGTCTAAAAATGTATTGCTTCCTGTATAAAAATTATTTTCTAAAGCCACACTGTTTTCAAAAAAAAGAAAATAAATAAAAATCCACTGCCACAGACACAGCATATCAACTACCTTTACTACTTAGAGCATTCATTTCATCTCAGTTTTGCGAATGTAATCAGACTATTGTTGACTGTATTTCTTTAGCGCATTTTCTTTGTCTGTTTCTATTTTGCAATCTAGGTGTTACCTATGTTGTATTTATTTTAAGGTGATTTTGCTTTTCTTGTTTTTCTCAAGTGTGTAAGAACTCTTTTGTGAATGGCAGTCCATTTCTTGTATGCAGATTTTGCCATTGTTTCTTCTGAGCCCACTTAAGATTCATCTCTGATGGGATTTGACAATGTTATTTTTCTCCATCCTTTGAGGTCAGGGAGTAGGTTTCTTGTCCATTCTTAATTCATGTTGTCCTAGTTCAGCATTTATAATTATGACATAAGGAGAGGGGGCCAGTTTCTGAAGTTGTGTCCCTGTTAAATAGAAGCTTTATACTTAATACTTTTGGAGCTAAGATTTCAACCAAAGCCACAAAAAAAGTGAAAGAAACTCAGATTAATTTGTTTTAAACACAAAGTGTGTATGGTTTATGTCAAAATAGAGGTTTAGGATTAGGATTATCCCAGGCTAGCTGAACTGAAGTATTTGTAAGAAGGAACTCATACAAGCATATTTGCAAGTTAACAGTTAAAAGGTCCTGATATTTTCTTATTTTCTCATGTGATGATTAACAAAGCAGCTGTGCTTTTTAGACTAGGGGAGATACAGAAGGAAGAATGAAATTTATCTCTGTTTACATCTTGAGTTGCTCTGCAGTACCCAAGAGGCAATGTCTGTAATACAGGGTTTAAGAGATCTTGGATCTTGTGCTTTATTGTTTTTATTTGCTTACATTATGTGGATCAGGGTTTCCTTGTATGTTGCACTGTAAAAGTGGAGAACCTAAATATTTCTGGGATATGTGATAAATGGGATACTCTTATATTAACTTTTCAAGTAATTCTAAAATCCTGTAACCTCTGTAATAATAAAATATTTGGGTTTTTTTAAGAAGATAGTAGATATTCATTTTAACATTCATTAAGTAATGCATGAAATTAAATTTCATGCTAAAAGATTTTAATTCTTCAGTCTCAGTGGACCACAGGCATGAATATTTTAAACATGAAATGAAGTACTGAGGCTAAACAGAAGTTACAATGAGATGAAAGAAAGGAGACCTATTCTTTGCTCTTGTCTCAAAAGATCTTTCTAGGGAATTTAACAAAACAAAACATATGTTTTTTGTTAAGCAGGCTTTTACACACAGGTCTCCTAGCGTGGTTCAGTTTTCACCTGCGATGATCTGCCTTTCTTTTGCCAACTGTGCCACAGTGAATAGAGATTGATGATATAGTGAAAGAACATTGATAGGGACTAGATGGAAATGATGAATTAATATTCTTTAAGAACATTTGTTGGCTATTTTTTTCTTCTAGCTACCTCCCTTGACATCTTTTTAAAGCCTGGTATCATTGTCTTGCCTCAGTATGAATATAAAACCCTTCCTCCAGAGCACATAGCACAACATTCACTCCCAGGAACAGCTATCAGATAAACACTTGTGCCTGGCAAAGTACTGAATCACCAACTTGACAGTTTTTATTATAAAGACGTAGCAATGTCAGTGATTTCCCTTTCCTGTCAGAAGAGCGTCAGTGCTGCAGCCATGGTGTGAGTGAATGGGCTCTGGCAACCAGTGGGTGCTATTAGAGCCGACTGCTCTTGGCCCCTGTGGAAAGGGACATTTGTGTTGTTTTAAGAGGGGGCAGCATGAAAGCATTATGCTCTTTATCAGGCCAGGGATCAGTTACGAATTGACAATAATTTTTTTTTTTTTTTGGTATGTTTTCCTTCACAGACAGAAACTTGATTTATGGTTTCTGTATATTTGCTGTGACATTAAATGTGACTGCAAAAACATAGTGAAATTTATGTGCAGCTTCTGAGTGGTTTTATTTAATTCTCCTTTCAATTACTATTTACATAAATAATTCAAACATTGTGAGTGAAGGAAAAAATCGAGTTTGTGTGGTGTATATATTTTCTATACACTGTAAAAAGGGGCTGTTATTATCCTATATGCTGGTTTCAATTAAATATGTAGTAATTATATTCTGTTAGAGATGCTCTTAAACTTTATTCTGGTGAGATAAGAACATACAGCAGGTAAAACTTTCCTTGATCTTGAAAATTGCTCTTAAATTCAAGTCTGTGGTCTAACGTTGGGTAAGTTGCTATTGTGTGTAAAAGGGTGCTCCACTGTCTAAGTAAAAGTGTGCAGTTCTCAGAATAGGAGCATAGCTTTTGCCAGTCAGATCAGCAAGGTGCTTAATATTTTTTTTTTTCTGACTTTCCCACTTGTGAATGTTCTTGTGTCTTGTTCATGGCTGAGTAGCATGGTATCCACTTTATATTTAAACCATATTGAAAGGCACAAATTGTGACCAAAAGTAAATCTGCTACCTTATGCTGAAAACCACTTAATCTAAAACCTGTGTGTTTAGTACATATAATGTAAGTCAGTATAGCTTCCCTGCAGTGTCTATTGCTCTTGTTCAAAAATCATCCGGGAGATGATTCTAGTCTTTGTTCTAAAGGCTGGTTTTCTATTTTATTTATTGTAAAGTACATTCAAAGTCTTTAGAGAAGTAGACTCTCCTCCAAAAGGTGTAGAATTAGGTTCTGTTCTTCACTGCAATTTTGGCCTTCGATTCTTCCTTTCTGCAACATTTAGCAAGTCCAGCAGGAAAGCTGGAGAAATCTCTCACCCCAGAACAACTTCCTGATGGCAAAGCAGGGCTAGTGGGGAGGTGAGGGCTGAAAGCCAGCGGACAGAGCAGAGAAGCAGAGCTTGTGTTTTCCAGCATTGGCACAAGTGCTGTGATCACCAAGTTCATTCACTCCCTCCTCCACAGCTCTTCTTATGCTGTTTCCTCTCTTCTGTCAAGTGCTTTAAAAGAAAACTATAACTTAGTCACTAATGGTTCTTTGAAAATTATATCAGTTAAGCTTTTACTCAGTATATCAGCTGAGTCCTTAACTAATGAAGGCTGCAGATGTCTTGCATGAGTCAAAACACTGGTTCTATGATGTCATTCTGAAAAATGGAGTGAATAATCTCTTTATCTCATGAAATTAAGGACAAATGCATCAAATATTTATGCTATATTCACAAAGCATCATATTAAGGATATATTTTCATTTAAGATCAGGTGGACCTTTTGGAATAATTGCTGTCATACTTATTTGTGGTTTTTTTTCATTTAGGGAGTTCAGCACTTGGATTCAAAGGCACGCAGCAAACTTGTGGCATCACACTTAAACTTTAAATGGAGGAAGAAAATAAGGTTGCCTCCTTTTGTCTTAGGAAAACTGAACTAAAGATTTTTGTACCATTGTTATCACTGCAAGTTCCACAGAATTTGCTGTGTTTCAAAAAATACCACTGCCTAAAGCCCTGGTTGTGTCAGATAAAAATATATAAAAAATAATAATTAAAAAATAAGTCATTCCTATGTAAGAAAAGCATATGCATAAAGGCCTTCAGTTATGACTCCTAGAGTGTAGTGGTTGCACTAGTAGTAATTATCACAGACAGACACTTGGGAAGAATTCTTTAATCAAAGAATTTTGATTAGTCTAATCACTCTTCTACAATGACTATGCAAATGCTAATTCTGGTGGTGTTTTTTAATTTGAAACCATAGGTTTCCTTATTAAGGAACACAAAAAAGTTAGTGGTGTTAATAACACTGTTGTGGTTACAGCATGAAATCTAAAAAAAAAAAAGGGGGGGAGGGAATATTAAATAACAAAACACTTCCACTATAAACACATTATTTCAGACATTTGGCCAGAGAAAAATATGTTTTCCTTTTCTAGCAGATGCACGAACAAAGCTGTTCCTGGTTTTATTTTCTATTCTAGGAGAAATGAATCTTTTTAGAGACTAATCACTTATAACTGTTTTTGTGGAAAAAGCATTTTCTGTGTGCAGCCATTCCAATTTGAGATGCTTTTAATAGAAATTCATGTCAGCAAAATAATTTTCCCTAATGATTTTTCTATCATATTTCTGCTTGAATTACTGTTGATTAGGCAAGTTTGAAGTTACAGCTTAAAACTTGGAAGTATTTGTATAGACATAGATGTGCATTCAGAGTTCATAGCGTGAGGCCTTATTGAGACTTATTCTTGGCCCAGCAAAGAGCTGCCTTCCTTTTTTAGAGTCCTCCTTTCAAAAGCAGAGACTTTGAGCCTCAGGGTTTTTCTTCCACGTTTGAGATTTTGGGGCTGGAGTTTTGTTTGTTTTTTGTTGGCTCCCACCCCCACCCCCCCCAATAAAAAAAGCAAATAAAACTGAAGAACCCTATTATCTCTGAAATGTAGACAATTTTACCATTCTTTCAGCATAAAAAAGAAACCAAAGCAAAGCAACAACAACAACAAAAAAAGGGGGGGAGAATAGTATAGGAACAGTATGGTATATTCCTATGGGATATGGCCAAATCGTTTAAGAATACTAATAAAGCTTCCCAGTGTCATCAGTTTGAAAGGAATTGTGTTCTTATGCAAAAGCATATTTGCATGACTTACTAAGTTGGGGAAGAATGTTTGTACACACAAGTTTGCAGGACTGGGGTTTGTATGACTAATTTTAATTGTGTAGTTATGACAGATGCTGTTACAATATTCAATGATACCAGCTAACACTGATCTGTAGAAATTATTCATAGAAGACATGAAGAAAATGAGGTATCTGTCACTTGCTAATGTCACTTTCACTTCTTATTTGTCTTCTGTTTATAATAAAATGTTAAAATATTTTTCAAACATGTGGCATGTAACATGAATTTAAAAAAAAAGGTTGAAATATTATATTTGTACTTAATGTTACATCCATGCATTGTGCATAGTGCCTTAACTGTAGCTGAAATTTAGATATAGCATTCTCTATGACTCATACATAAAGGATACCTATAGTATAGTCTCCATGAGTGCCTCCCATGATACTGTGACCCAATACGCCAAAGGATATCAAGTATGCCAAGGTGAGATGACTTAATAGTCCAGCAAACAGAGATGATGGGAAGGCGTGAGGTAAAGCTGTGGCTCAAGTTAATGTTGGGCAGACCTAAATAAAATATGTGAGGGTTTTTTTGTTTGTTTGTTTGTTTTTTAAATGGGAGGACATCCTCATTTCTTTTAACATTTTGCCTCCTCCCAGAAAGACAAAGAGAAATGATTGAGTCTTATTCTGTGTCTGCTACTCCTGACTCCATTTTTATTTTTCAGGATAATTACAGAATGTCATTTCCTCTGTATTCTTACAGGGTATGCTCTGATTTTTTTTTTCATGCCTTCTGATTCTTAGAAATCACAAAGAAGATATTAGATGACAAAATCTGACAGTAAGTACATGACACAGTCATTTTGGAGAAAATGAATAAGAGATCTGTAAGCTGGATATGGAGGTAGTCCTGGTTTAGAAATGCCACCAGCTCTCATTATCCATGGATAGTTTATCTGGGTTCTATATTACCAGGGCTGTGGGTGCAGACACAGAGAGGTGATTCCATGGAGACCCTTCAGTGAGGTAGAGTTTATTAACACAACTGCAGCACCATGCAGGCATAATTACATTTCTTGCAAGGGTTACTCAGTAATACAACCACTCTTAAGCAGCACCACAGGCTGATACATTCTGAGCTCATTTCCAGCTTTTTCCCAGACTAACATCATCAAAACTCTTTATAATAAACTTACTTTCTATGGTAGAAATTGTTAGTGATAATATTAGAATAAAAAGCATTCTCTTTTTAATGGGAAAAAAAAAGATCCTCTCAAGTACTTTAAACTGACATTTTTTATCATCTGTCTCAACAGAAGGCCTGTCTGGGTGGGATTCATTCCATAAATGCCTAAGCTAGTAACTGTGGATGTCTTTTTAGTATCAATGAGGAGTACAAACCTCTGGTACAAATATCAATCTAGTGTATTGTGAACATCCACTCACCTGTGCAAATGAGCTGTCTGGCTATGACTGCATAGCCAATTTACGCTAACAGAGTTTAGCAGGATCAGTTTCATGGCAAGTAGTATTGCGGTCTGGAGAGGTTAAGGGCAAAATTATTCAAGTTGTTGCTTTGGCTGTGTCTAAAACTAAAGGTAAAAAAGATGAAATTGTTTGAGTGGGTATAACTTGCAAGCCTGAAAATCTGTCTGAGAGTCTGAGAGCTGTCACATGGTGCAAAATCCTAAAGAGCTTGAACTAGTTCAGATTGTATTAGGACTTGTACACTGTCAGCACTTTCTACACACCATCTGTGCGTTAACCATGGAGGCCTTATGCACATAGCTGCTTTTCCATGGAGAAGCTGTCATCAGGTGTGGATGAAGCTCTACATTCTCAGGTCTGAGGGTTTCAGGAGCAGAGCAAGAGGCACCTATACAAGAGTGAGAAGTCTTGTCCAGTAAGATTCATCTCAGTCAGTACTTCCAGTGGAGCAAGCCTCAAAACAAAAAAGCTGACAGTAAAATTCAGTTAAATAGATTCTCCCAAATACCATTGCAAATAGCCATGGCCCTTGCATTTTGTGTCCATACATTTTGTGCAAACAATGGTAGAGATTTTTCCCACCTGTGTGGCTTATGATGTAAGTAAGCTAAAAAGTTTTATCTGTACAAAAGTATTCAATATGCTGAACTCAACAGTTCATTGCAGAAGAGATGCTAAGAAAATCATGGAATCATAGAATAGTTTCATCTGGAAGAGACCTTCAAGATCATCAAGTCCAACCTTATCCCTAACCCTATCAAAACCACTAAACCATGTCCCTAAGCACAACATCTACCCAGCTCTTAAACACCTTCAAAGATGGTGACTCCACCACCTCCTCCTTGCAGACTATTGCAATGCCTGACGCCCCTTCAGTAAAGAAATTCTTCCTAATATCCATCCTGAACCTCCCCAGGTTCAACTTGAGGCCATTTCCTCTTATTCTATCGCTTGTTGGAGAACAAACCAACTCCTGCTTTGCTACATCTACCCTTCAGGTAGAGCAATAAGGTCTCCCCCCAGCCTGCTTTTCTCAAGGCTAAACAGCCCCAGATCCTTCAGCATTTCTTAAGCAGCACCACAGGCCGATACATTCTGATGTCACTTCCACCCTTGAGAGGATCTTTTTTTTTTTTTCTTCTCCTAATTAAAAGGCGAATGCTTTTTGCTCTAATATTATCACTAACAATTTGTACCATAGAAAGTAAGTTTACTATAAATCAAGAAGCTTTGTGCAAAAAACAGTGAATGACAGGACCAATATTGAAATGTATTGGAATAGTGTTTTCTTGTGAGCGAGGTTAAAGAAAGGAATAAAAAGAAATCAGTTTTCCTCATTTCTTCTCATGTAGAAATATATTATTACTGAAGGAATGTGTACCAGTCTCAAATTTAAGAGAAACATTGAGAGGACACGATCAGAATAAATACTACCCACCAGAACTAAATTGCACTCTGGAACAGTTGCCAGTTGAGCAAGCAGGCAAAGTGTATATAGATCACATCTGAAAGATAGTGATGCAGACATATCACCATGGATGACCTAAGGAACAAATTGGTTTGTGCAATACAGGTCCAATTCTGGTTTAATTTATACTGGTGTAAATTTGGGCTAGTTTGATGAACTTCATTAAGTAAGACCAGGGTAAGTATTTAATTTATGTTGTTCAGTCAGGTGCTTTACTCCTTTTAATGTTGCTACACTTTCAGGCTTATGCTGACGTGAATCAAGGGACCATTGTGGAATCAGAATCAGATCTATAGTATTAAACAACTGCTGTGAACTTGTTTATGGAAATTAATTTCAAATATTATGCAGGAAAAAACCATAAGGGACACATATTAATTATGACTCATGCATGAAGATTTGGCTGAATAACTCCCATTAACAGTAATAAGAGTTGCAGAATTAATTTCCTTCTGGGTCCTGCTACAAATTCACCCAAGGACATGGCTTTCTGCACCTTCAGATTCAGATCCTCTTTGTAACAGCAAATAAAAATCTCCTTATGCAATCATTGTGGGAGGAGTCTGTCCTGAATAACAGTTTATTTTAAAAAATGCTTATTAACTGGCTATATTGGCAGATTTTGTTTTATTGCTTAATTGTTTTCAAATATCCATTTGATTTTAATTTCAATAATTGAAAATAGCGTATGGGAGTTAAGTGGGATAAATATTAAAAAATATTTGCATATACTTGTTAGTATCAGATATTTCTTTGTTATTAAACAATTTTATTAGGAGATTGAAAGAAGATAGGAAATTTTTAAAAACCTTAAGTTAAAACTATTTTTGTGCAGAGGACAGTTGAAACCAGATTCTTGAAGCAGTCTGATAACAATGTAAATATTTGGGCTGAAAGTGGCTTTCTTTTGCACAGTATTTGATAAAAACACCTCACTGGCATTTGCTTTAGTCTATTGTGCTTATTTCTGGAAAAGTATCATATTGTTACCTTATTTCTGACAGTAGACTGCAGAGATCTGTAAAACCAATGTGTTTTGTTCATGTAGGAGTCGGTCTGTACTTAATTTTGATTCAGATGCTAAAGTAGCTGTTGTGGCAAACAGGTCTTGTTATTTGTTAGCTGACCTCCATGAAATACTACACTTGTTAGATCTCTCAAATAATCCACAAAGATGGTCATGTTATAGTAAAAAGGCAGAGCTGAATGGGAAACAGTGATTGCAAATTAATGCAATCATGTTAGCCAAGCTAACCTGTAGCACAACCATCCTGTAAAGATCAGTAGGTGCTGGGGTGTAGCATGGATATTTGCCAATTTATATCCAGCAGCTAAATCATTGACTAAAATTCAAACTCTAATCCTCTAGGACTCTAGATTTGTTCCTAAATCACACTGGGTTCATAAACCTATGGGCAGATTACTAAAACAAAAGGTTTGCCTTCTCTGGTGACAGAAAAACTCCTGCTCTAGTGTTGAACATTTTACACAAATGGAAAATGTTATTTTTTCACAGACCCCAGAGGCCTGACATTTCAGAATATATAACATTTAAACATGAAACCGTGAAGAACTATTCATGAGATTAAAACTGATGCTGTCAAAATTTTAGTCTTCTGGGGTGAGTTGAAAGGACAGTAGTTTTCTGTTTAATTTACAGCACATGTTGTATTATGTTGTTGTGGCTTAAGTGTGAACAGACTGAGTGGGGGGGACAGGTGGTAACCCTGGGACCTTGAGGAGTCAGAGGGCAGCTGTTATTCTCTCCCCTGCCAAACTCCATATAACAGAGAGATGGGGGGGGGGGGGTGTGCTCCTGCTCTTTCTTCCCAGGCTCTGGGAGCTGTGAAGACATCTCAGCAGGGCTGGGACTGACTCCACGGGCATCATGCAATCAATCCATCACCATCTGAAAGCAGGCTTTGCACCTAGTCCTGCATTCATCTTTTTTTTTTTTTTTTTTTTTTTTTTTTCTTCTCTCGTTCTTCATTAAATTTGTTATAGTCTTAACTTCCGGTCTTGGATGAGGCATTTTTCTTTTTCCTTATTCCCCTTTTTATCCTCCCCTGGGAGGGAGGGGGGAAGCTGGCTAATTCTACTCTGTGTTCCATGTGGACTTGCCCTGAGCCTTAAACAGTGCCATATGGAATGGGAACTGCTTGTGGGAAGTGTGAGATGAAGTTGCAGCAGCTTCTTGTTTCATATTGGGATGGAAATGAGAAGTGAAATGATTCAGGATTAGGTATATATCAAGATTGGACTGGATCTCTGAGCTGAAATTTGCCACTGAGTTCACACATCAGTGCACGCATGTACCTGCTTGTACATTTGCCCTCATGTGAGATTCTGATTTATGATCAAAAGTATCCTTCACAAAAGCCATACACATTTTTCTCTCCCTAGTTATTTTTTCCTATATTTTGCGAGTCCTTATTTCCTCATGAGTGATGATATTCTTTGGTGTGGAAGCCAGCACAGGCAGGATGCAGGAAGAACCACAAAACCATGTTTTGAAATGCAACATAGGTATATTCTCAATACATTATGAACTGAGGGATCTCCGCAGCAGCACTCAGGCAGAGGCATACAACAGAGGACAGGGGCACTGTGGAGCTCAGTCCTTGCTAGAGAGCTTTTGAACATTCTGCTTTCTGCTGTATATCAAGGATGTGATTTTGTGTCCTGTGAATCATGTAGTCCGGCCCCATACAGAGAGTGAAATGTTCTGATGTTCTGATTCTGAGGAGGTATTTGATGGCTCATCTGGACAAGGAATTCAGCTGAGCATTTTCTGATTGATTATTTAATTATTTAATCATATTCTGATAATGAAAAAATATGTTTTTATTTGGTAAAATTCTTTCTCCTAATAATGAAATTGTAAACAAAAAAGACCTAAGATATTTTTATAGAAAACAGATGCTTTTTCCAACAAGGTCGAAAAACCTGAGATGGAGTTTTGGCATTGTCAAAGTGTGATAGAACTGCTGAGGACAGGACTTTACATTTCCTCCAAATCATTTCATAGCACAACCTTGGCAGAAAGCTAAAGTGGTCCTTTCATGTATTCAAATGCCTCTATTGACAAATTTGGAATTTCTGAGCATAAAAAAAAGGCTAACCCCACCCCCCCCCCCCCCCCCCCCCCCCCCCCCCCCACCCACCCCCAAACCACCACACACGCGCACCAAACCCAACACACAACACGAAACAGAAAAAA
>JANHFX010026223.1:0-10273 GCA_027560015.1 Chloroceryle amazona
GGGGGCGCAGGGCCCCGGGCACAGGTAGCCCTGAGCCGCGACCGCTCAGTGCTCGGCCGGGCACAGGCGGGCTGAGAGGAGAGCAGAGCCGAGCCGACCGCGCACTCTTCCTCTTCCTCTTCCTCTTCCTCTTCCTCCTGCCCCTCTCCGCTGAGCCCCCCTTGCCCGGGTGCCCGTTAGTAGGCAGATGTTCAGTTAGATAGCTAATCAGTTTTACTGGCCAGAGCTGTCCTTGAAGGACCTGCAGCCGATTCTATACATACGCCATTCATTTGCCGGTAACATGTTTGTTTTTCTCGATTCCGGCTTAGAAATAGGCTCACCGGTAAACTGCTGTCAGAAAACAGAATAAAGGCAAAAAAGTCTTAGCTTTCAGCTAGAGTTATTTTAGCTCCTATGTATATATATAAAAAAAATAAACTACATTGAATAAGTTATTTTAGAACAATCTCAGTTTTCCTGCCTTCACTAAACCTTTTCTTTGAGTAGCAGGGTTTTGAGCGCATCTTTAATAGTGCTCTATCAGAGGGATAATTCATGAACAAATAAACCCCGGTGTTGCATAGTTCACCTCTACAGACAGTTTAGGTCAAAAAGTCCTATGTAAAGTAATTTTTCAACTCAATACTGAATGATGAAATCTAATTTCTGTAAAAAAAATATATATGCTTTATAGTAAAGAACTTTCTTCATTAAAAAAAAAAAAACCTCCATAAAGAACAAGTGTATGTCCCAAACGGAATGTGTTAATAACCTGCTCAGTAATAAGTGGTTATAAGTTTGGGTTCCTAGCATTCCCATTCTCAAGTGGTCTAAGCCACCTAGCCAGATACTTCCACAAATCCTGAACACTTCTTGCAGAGGCAATATAAACAGGGGACACAGCTTATGGACAAGAAGGGAAATGGTAAGCGTTGTGACTTACCCCAGCGTAATTTCAGAACCTATTCCAGTGTTTGATACATTGCTAATACCACGACACATAGGAAGATTCTTCTACAGCCCACTCGCTCTTTTTACCCTCTTTGTATTTTCTCCTTATGCAATTAAAAAGAAATGAGTTTAATTGTCAGAACCGTAGGCTCATAATAGCATCTGAAAGTCAAGCCCATGTATCTTCCAGGTCATACATCTTCTTCAACAACAAATTTTGCAGGTCATGTTTTTGTACTGTGTGACTCACAACTTTTGCAAGCTGTCCTGATTTTGTTGTGCTTTTTATTCTGAAATCTTTATCTTCTGGGACAGATCTCTGCTTCTGTTTAGACTGTGGGTTTCAAATCTGTGAAAAAGAAAATTTGCTGATATGACCTCAGGATTATAAGGAGTAAAAGCAAGGGTAGACAGAAAAGGGGAACAACTGCAAAGTAATGTCATAAAGGAAAACCATACTTTATTGTAAATTCAAAACAACACCAGAACTTTTGAACTGGTCTGCAGAAACAAGAAAATAATACTTGGGCTTCTAAGAAGGTTTTTTTACATGTAGGTTTGGCAGCACTGAACACTACGATGAACTAGCTCACTTGGAGAATATCTTGACCTGCTCTGTTTTGTTTCTTTTTTTTTCCCCAAGGTACCCAGTTAAAACTTTTGTCTTCACATTTAGTATATATTTCTCTATTTGCTGGCTTGGCATGATATCCAGACAATTCTTTTCAGCTCACAAAAGCTTTTGTGCACACCAGCTAATTAGTGTTTATCCCATAGCTACAATATAGAAAATGTGGTCATTAAAACAAGTTGTGGAGGCTGACGTACAAAACAAATAGTTTTGATTGATGTGCAGAGTATGATTATCTCTCCTTTGGTTGTGATAGGCTAAAATAGCAGACTGGAATTCAAAAGTTTGTGTCATCACCACTTGAAACTTTGCACTTTTTCTAGAGTAATAAAAAAACCAAAACCACAAAGCACAATTTCCCCTCTTTCTGTTTTGATTAAATGCTACCAGTAAGGGAACTATCTGCCTAATAGCAGAAAGTAAAACTTTCAACGAGAAATTGCTTTCTTCCTTTTATCAGCACATTGTGATCTTTCCTGATATAGGATGTAATAATCCTTAAAGAACTAGAAAATGCTGTTAGCTGGTAACTAGATGCCAGTAAGTATTGGTCAGACTGCAACAAATATCAATCAGCTGCACCTGAGAGAGCATAGGTAATTCTGCTCCTGCATCAGCAAGGTCGTCCAGCAAAGGTATGAGAGCAAAGGAAAAATAAGAGACTTTAAAATATCAGAAGCAGAAATGGGACTATCAAGAGGCTCTGATTTACATAAAACTGAAAAATTTTCACCCATCTCGGTTTGATTGCAATGCACAGTTTTGCAAATCTTAACATACAGCTCACTTTATGATTTTTCTTACAGGTCCCATACTAAAAATTGTTATACCGTGAAAAAAAAAATTAAAAATCACTCATATTAACCCAGGGCTTTTCTAGTTTTTGTATCACAATGACTTCTGACCATTTTTTTTTGTCTTCCAAATTACAGAATCTCTTTATAGGGGAATATCTATTGGGGGAAATTCCCCAGATTTTTAACAGAACTGACAAAAAATTCCTGTTGGGTTTCTGGAAAAACAATCTCAGTATGAAGATATTTAATTCCTTCCCTTCACAGTCATAATTTGTAAAAGGCTCCATTGACCAATTTTTGCCTTCAGTTACAGTATTTAATTGTCAAATATTAACAAATCATAGCTCTGGTCTCAGCAGAGTTGATCATAAAAAAATCTGAGATTTTAAATAAACAGTTGCAGGCTATTTTTATTTTCTGTGTGTATTTTGAACTGTTAGTGTACATCTGGGGCAGAATTTCAAGATTTTCTCAGAATCTTCCTTTAAAAAAAATGGAAGCTAATATATTGCCTCTAGTCACTTATCTCTGAGGGCTTTTGCTTGAAGAATAAACAAAAAATATTTGAGGGCTTGATATGGAACACCAGCAGCTGACAGCATTACAGTCACATCTGTCCAAACATATTATCTTTGCATTTTGAGACCTGTGATTCTATTGTCTTCCAATGCTGATGTGGTTCTTTTAAAGTTTGTTTTATCCTGCAAGTATAAAAACATAAAAAGTTGTTAAATGAATAATGCTACTGAGAAAGCATAAAGTTCTGTCGTAGGGTTGTTCCTACCACCCAATAACAGCATGTTCTTCATGATCTTGGCTCTCGGATTTCCCTCAATGTTCCCATCTTCCACATAGCTCCATTCATCTCCCTCCTAGCTGTCTTCCACATCCCCTACTTTGCTCTATGGCTTCCAGTTTCTCTGATCGTTTCTAATGCTACCTCTGGATATGTTCTGAATACTGAATGTTTCATCTGCTGCTTCTCTTTCAGAGCCACAGCTCTATCATATACTATTCAGCTGCTATTGAAATCTCTTTGATCACTTAGCTCCACTTTTCTTTGTCAGCAGGTACAGCTCCTATTGCATCACCTACTTAATTGTTTAAAAAATATTATTGCCCTTATATTTATTCTGAGGGAAGATGCTAAACCAAATAGCTTTCATAAATCTCTCCTAATGCTCATCATAACACACCTTTCTCAGCTCTAATCATCATCTAACTAGTGGCACCTTATACAATGCATGATCAATGGAGAGAAAAGAATTTTCAAACTCCAAGTTATATAAATGTAACTGTTCATTGTATGCTTTGTTGTCGAGACATTTTCACACCAATGGCCTAGACTGTTCTTAGCCCCCTGTTTATCTCCGTAGGGATTTTTTCTGCTTCTCTAACAGATTTTCTCTTAACTACCTTTAACTGAACAACAGAAAATGTCTTTTGATGCTGGGAAGCCTGGAAAACTCATCACTATTTTTCCAGTCTGAGCTTTGATGGCTATGTTTCAGCTGCAGTAATCAATCATATCATTATTCTTGTAGTTTTGACAGGTTACCAAACTTAGGTGTATATGTCACCCCATAATGCTGCAGCTTTCCCAGACAGCTTACAACGTACCTTCCAGGGTTCTTACATCTGAAAAGGTACTATCTCAGATACATGGTTTGTCTTGAGTGTGAATTTTCTGTGATATAACTAGTGAAAATGGTTTCCTGTGAATATTTTTGTAGGTACTGTAGGTATGGCTATGGAGGAAAGGGCCAAACTACATGATTTCTTAAGATCCTTCATAAATCTTATTTTGTCTAATGCTACTATCATTCTAGATTTTCTCTAGAGTTTCTTATGAGATTCACAATAATATAATTCATTATCATTTATACTTTTTCCTTGTGCTCATGTCAGTGCTTCTCTTGGACTGTAAGTGCCAGCATTTATGTCCACTTTGGAAGTGTTTTGAACACTGGGTAAGTTAAAACATCTTTTATAATTTGCACTTTTTTCTTCTGCAGTAAATGATAACTTGACCTTGACTGACTGTTGAAGTGGCTTCTCTTGGGGAACCAGCAGTGGATTCTCATGAAGAAGAACAAATTCTAAACATTCAGGAACTCTCATGCATTAAAATCTTGCTCAGACATCTTTGCTACATGTTTGATTCCTTCTCAAGATTAGGTCTCGGATCCTTAAGCTTGTCCCAGTTAGGAAGCTCCATGTTGAAGGAAGTAATTTCCTTAACAGGAAGCAATCTGATTCCCCTTATTCTGTCCTAAGAGTTTAGACTGGGATTCTTCAATTTGTGTTTCCCAGTGAAGTATGAAACATTTAAATTTTGGCACAAAGTTTTAGTTCCTACTACCTGATTATTTCACATTTTCCAGGAAAGAAATCATATGCTGGTTTAATTACTTTCTTTTTTTTTCAAGTGTTTACAGAACTTCCATTTTCTGTAATACCACCTTCTTTAATTAATTTTCATTGTTTTATCCTTTTTGCCATGATTTTGCCCTCTTAAAGTCCAAAGGAATATTAGCTCACAATCCTGGAAAACTGCATCTCACCTCTAGTACCAGAGCTTTTACCTCTGGTTTTCTCAGTCAACCACCTGTCTCCAGCATCTTCTGTATTACCATTTGCATGAGTAAATAAAGGTGAGACAGCAGACTGATCTTGCAATTAAATATTTCTTTATAAGTCTGTATATAAACAGGATTGCTGTTGCTTTGTAGAACACAAGCTCTAGGGACTGCACTGTTGGAGAAAGAAACATATCAGCGCCAAGCTAAGGTGGAAGGAGAGAGAGCAGATCGTTATATATCATCCATTCAGAGGCAAAAGACCAAAGCTATCCAGAAAACCATTTTCTAACCCTTTAAAAATAGCCTAGTTCAAGATAAAAGATCAAAGATTTCAGTTTCTTTTGCAAGACTAAGTCTTGTGCATTCTGCCTCAGGCTACCTTATTGAGTTTTAGCTTGTCTTCTCTGTATCTTGGTTCTAAGTCTGGGCAGCAGTAGGACTCCAGCTTAGCTTGTAAGCCTGTGTGTTTATTCTCCACTCTAATCTTCTGCTAAATCAACACATCACCATGCTGTGTCTCAATTCTGTCAAATCACATTTTCCAGAAGAAAACCATTCTGTATGGATATTTTTGGCTGGCAAAAAGATAAGGAAGGAGAAACAAACAAGAGAAGAAAAGAGATCATTCTCTGAGACTCTTTTATATCATACTTTTACAACCACAGGCATTTGCTTTTGGCTCTAGTCAGAGGTGGAATGTCAGATACCTCTGTGAGATTTGGTCTGACCCAGTATAGCCTTTCTCATGGTGTTACGGTCCTGTGTTCTGACAGCACAGAAATCCAGGGTGTCAAGTCAAACTAAAGAAAAGTCTCCCTGAAAGCAGACAGCCCCTAGTCTATTTTGAAAGTCACAGGGTAGGTTTCTGTGATGTCCATGATGCTCATTCTTCTAACATTATTTTAATATTGCTACTTCAAAAACAGGATCATGTATTTAGATCACATAGACTTCCCATGGGTAAAACTTGGTAAGGGAAGTTTTACCCAAGGGTAAAACTTTTGGGTAAAACTTGGTAAGCGAAGCTTTTAGTACATGTCTTCTTGTTTCTCTGGCTGTGGTTATGCAGTGAGACCCAAGAAGACTTCCTTGTTTCCACATCTGAGTGAATATTCCAAGTCAGTGCAAGATCTGCATGTAGACCATTAATTATCAACTACCTTTTGTTAAGAAACCCCAGCACACCAAAAGGAAGACATCTGAAGTACACTCTCAAAGGAAACCAGGACTGAAAGATAGCCCATCTATTACTGAGTCAAAACTTCCTTTCCCTTTTCTGTTCCTACAGTATAATAGCTAGAAATGCTGATAGTTTTTTACAAAATGGGCATAGAATCTTCATGTAACACCAGACAATACTATAAAAAGATTAACAAAGTAGAGCAGAGATAAAAATGAGAACAAATATTTTCCTGAATCTGAAATTATTAAGGATCCCTACAACTTTTCTATACTCATAAAGAAAAAATATAGAGATACACCAAAAATCAAATTAAGTGATTTTCTTTGATATTCAGAGAAGTCCTCTGTGGCAGTTTCTTTAAACCTTTTTTGTTATATTTGGGAAAAGAAAAAAAAAACTCAACAGAAAATACTTTTTACCTACCTATGTTTTCTTTCCAATAAACAAGTACTAAGACTTTTTATTGAAATTCTAACTATTTGGCAAAGAGTGAAAATATAGCTTTCCACAAATATTTTGGAGTGTGCACTTTATTCAAAAGAGATGTGAGAAATACTTTCTTTACTAGATAAAGACAGGCATGCAAATCAAATTACAATAACACCAGCATAACAAGTACCGAGAAAAAAAAATTACATGAAACATAAGAACACTTGGCACCCCTGATCCACCATAAGTCACTCCACCTTCAAAATGTTTCTTCATGGTGCCTGTCTTCATATAGAAATCAGACCAAATGAAAACTACATCACTAATATTTAGTTCTTTTTGATTGTTCCAGGCTGATTTCAGTGATAGCTTCATTAGTTCTGTTCAGGATTTGACACACTGAGTTTTACTTCTTTCTTACTCCAGGAAGAAGTTACGGTGGCTTGTGTTTATTAAAAATAAATTCTTTCATCACCTATGATCAGGTGCAGACTTAGAACGAAGTAGAAGGAAGGAGAGTGAGAGATCAATATAGAAGCACTGACTGACATGGAACTTTCATTCCTAAATTACATGAAGAAGGAGCTGCCTTTGGCTTGCTAAGACTGCCAGTTGGACTGTTAACCTCCTCAGTGAAAAGGTCACTGACTTGTAAGGCATGAAATGTATGTAAAGAACATTTCTATTTTAAAGCACACCTACTTAAGTGTTATTATATCACAATTGCTGTGACACAGATTGTTTAAAAAACAAAAACAAAAACAAAAAAACAACCTGATCAAAAAGAAATAACTAAAAGAGACTTAAAAATACAGCAGCTGTGGCTTGGCCATTGTACAACTGAGTATAGTTGCTTCACATGTGATAGGTCTCCTCCAAGATTAGAAGGAAATAGAAACTTTGAAGTGTGATGTGTAAGTTTTACTTTGCAAAAGCTGAAAGCATTGGTCATACAGGTCCAAAAAAGCTTTCTATAGCAATGAGATCTTGAAAAGATTTTAGATACTTTATCATACTAAAAAATCTGGAGATTTTACAGTGACAATAAATGGGAAAACCAAAGTATATGTATACAAACCTGCTTCAAACCATCCACACATCACTCTTCACTTCTATTATGACGCTAAGCAAATAGGAATAAATATTGAAGAAGTTGGTGTATATTTCTTTCTGAAATTATTTTAAAACATCATAAATTTTTCAGTAATTTTGTTTCAGCATAAGGGTATGACAATAACAGATCCTAAAAGTACTACATGGGTTTGTTTTCTGATCTTGCCTTGTATCCTGACTTCAAATTACTTTACTCATGAGGTTCTGCTGTAATACTCTGTGAAGCTTATCAATGAATAAAATTACTCATAAATAAAATAAATAATAATGCATCAGTTGAGAGACTTTATGATTTAGATGAAGGTTAAAGCTGTGCATGAGTATATACTTGTTGCCATGTGTTCAAGGTCCATTTTCATAAAATCATTCTCCAGGGTTCATGTATTATTTATAACAAAAGAGGAGTCTGTATCTTCAGATCTTCTTTAAAATATGAAAATCTTTTAGAAATAGTTAAATCTTCTAACTTTTCCTATAAGCTTGTTTCCTGTTTCCTGTTCATCTTTATGGAACCACCTCTCAAAGGAAAAGGAAAATAAGGTGTGTACATCCTTAAAAAGAAATGAACGAAAAACCTCAAGCCATTTCTTGTCAGGATGAAATTCACAGTAACAGAGACCACCTGGGTTCATCAACAAGTAAAGGAGTAAAACGTCCATGCTTTGTCCCATTATCTATCATATTCCTGTATTTCTCTTGACTGGAACCTTCACAGATCTCCATAAAGTCTATCATTATATCCATGGACACAACTGCAGCACAGCTTTTGCCACTGGATACTCCAGTCCTAACAAAGGGGCAAGGTTTCTCTCCTGATAGGAAAAGTGAAGTTAAATTATTTCAATGACCAACTTTTCTCTATCAGTACCCTTGGCAATCTAGTAGCAACAACATAGCATTTAGTTTTGTTAGAAAGGTGAAAAGGACGTTTGCTGCTTAAAATATACAAAGTAGTATAGAACAGACAGCTGTTACAGCAGCATTTACAGCATGAGTCCTCACCTCCTGCTTGCAGAAGTCTCTATTTCCCCTACTGTTCCAGTGGTACTGATGAATCTTGTATAGCTGGTGCCTGAGAAAGAAGGAAGGGGTCACAAGAGTGGGGGAACAGCTAAAATTAGGATGAGGGAGAAAGAAAGAGATTTTCTTCCTCCTGCTTCTTGTGAGGCCTTCTGAAGTCTCTACAGCATTCTGACATTCCATTTATCCTCAGCTCAATCTTCTCTGTCCATTCCCCAACATGTTAACACCCCTAAAAGTTCCTAAATCCCATGGCCTGATCAGCTTGCCCACACTCCAGAACGTCACTGACATTTGCCAGCCTTCTCCTTCATGCTTCCTTTTAGTGCTCCAAAACCTTTATGGCAGCTCTCTCAAAACTGTATTTCACCACCTTCTTGTGAAAGAAACTGTGAGCCATCTCCTGATGTGACTCACTAGAGAGAAGGATAAGACACATACTCAGTACAGTGCTATAAAATCTTTCTGTGCCAAAGTTTGAAGAAGACCTTTATTTGGTGATAAAGTTCAGTTGCAACTGTTTAACCTGACATGTCTCTCTGTAGAACTGTTCACAGGCTTACCACGTCTGGAACCCTGTAACATTTTAAAGTACCATTTTCAATGACTTTTCTTCTTTTCCCAGTGAAAAGTCAGTAATATCAATATTTAAAACTGCACAGAATACATAATTTCAAATACTTAAGCTATTAAACATTTATCAAGTGGTGTCCAGCTAAGTTCCGAAGTGTTATGGACTCCCACATCCCTCTGAGAGATCAGTAATATAATCATCAGAAGATCTGAAGTTATTGCAGAGTTGTGTCTTGGAACCTGTTTTGCTCATTGATTAACTAATGCTTCTTAGCTATCAGGGGTCAAATCATGGCCCCCATTACCACTAGGAAGAGGTAAAGGCAGAAATCAGGTCTGTGATGGTTAAAAGTGGGTTTGACTGGGAAAGGTATAGATGTATCTTGTTGACTAAGGGGCAAAAATGCAAAACAGTGGAAATGCTGTTCATGTTAAGAATGTCTATGCTGTCTGTGAAGCTCAAGAAGATATGAGATGCAGGCTTGTTTAACTACAAACGTGAAAAGTACTAATCAGGAGGAGGAGAGATTTTTCACACTGTCAGCAGAAGTCTACAAAAGACAGCACCTAATGGTACAATGGAGCCATCAAATCTATTGGAAAAGTAAAATGTACAGGGTATGGCAATCTTATATACCAGTGAATGAAATACATCCAAGAATTTTCCTTTGCACCAGCGCAAACGAGCATGGAAATAAGTAAAATCACTTAACTTCCAAATAAGTGTCTGCATGCAAACTGCTTCTTGGTAATGACCCCTAGAATGATGATCTGCTGGACTGCCCTCCAAGAAGCATTTGGGGAAAGCACCATCTCTAAGGGCTAAGCTCACATGAGAGAACAGTTTAACAGTTTGTTAGCATAATGGATCATGCTCTGAAGGTCAGCAGCACTCTCAGGCATGCTGAAATTTCCCAGTATAGGCACAATTATTCCAGGAAATTCTTATGGAATGATTTGCCCTGCCCTCCCTACCCAGCCGCCCACGAAGGCAAATCTTAATCACAGGGAA
>JANHFX010026223.1:14730-26012 GCA_027560015.1 Chloroceryle amazona
CCAGCTTGTCCATGTCCCTCTGGATGACATCCCGTCCCTCTGGTGTATCGACAGCACCACTCAGCTTGGTGTCATCCGTGAACTTGCTGATGGTGCACTCGATCCTGCTGTCTATGTCACTGATATAGATGTTAAACGAGACAGGCCCCAGTACAGACCCCTGTGGGACACCACTTGTCACTGCTCTCCATCTGGACTTGGAGCCATTGACTGCCACCCTCTGGATGCAGCCATCCAGCCAGTTCCTTATCTACTGAACAGTCCACCCATCAAATCCCTATCTCTCCAGCGTGGTGAGTAGGATGTTGTGGGGGACCTTGCAGAAGTCCAGATAGATCACATCCATAGGTCATCCCTTATCCACTGGTGCCATCACTGATGCAGTCACTGATGCAGGAAGATCAATGATACCCCACAGCTTTATAAATCTGCTTACTTTTCTTCACTTTTTTTTTTTTTTTCTGAAATAAGGAATAATCTTTAGGGTGCTGAAGAAGACTTGTAGCTCTGAACAATATTACTTTATTTTTCCCAGGATCTTTAAAAGAAGAGGAAGATGATGTATCCTTTCTCTTTCTTTTCCTGCACAATCTGTTTACTCTGCTTTCAGTCACCACAGCACTAGGGAAAAAATATATAGAGATGTTGTCACCTGTCCCACCTCTATAGAGACAAAGTATACAAAGGATAGGAATGAACTGAGATGTGGAAGAGGACCTGACAATAGAATCATAGAATCATAGAATGGTTTGGGTTGGGAGTGATCACAAAGATCATCTGGTTCCAATCCCCCTGCCATGGGCGGGAAGACTTTCCCCTAGACCAGGTTGCTCAAAGCCCCATTCAAGTTGGCCTTGAACATTTCCAGGGATGGGGCATCCACAGTCTCTCTGGGCAGCTTTTCCAGTGTCTCACCATCCTTACAGTGAAGAACTTCTTCTTTACATCTACTCTAAATCTACCCTCTTTCAGTTTAAAGCCATTACACCTTGTCTTATCACTGCATACCCTTAGAAAAAGTCCTTGAAAAGAAGGAAATGCGACTTTTATTTCTATTTTTACCCCTTGCAAAAACATTCTACTATTATTAAAATGAACATTCATAAAGCCTTCAAAAGCCTCTGGAATATGTAGTAACAAAATATTGCTTCTTTTTGTTATTTTGCAGGCAGGCCTAAGGCCCATACCTGGAAGTAGCCTCAGATTAAGATATCGAAGTATCAATCCAACTTTATTTCTGTGAGTAGCTTAATTTATTTTGTTGGGAACACAGAGAAATTCTTCAGTAGATTTCCAAAGGCAGTTTCACATGCTCTATTTTCTCACATTTTTTTTTTTATTTTATGCAAACATTTAAATTTTATGTTTATTTTTATAACCATACCACAGTCAGATTAGAATGGCCCAATTACTTTTTATCTCATAGTAATTCTCTCATGCTCTGGCACTGTAGTTTGTGATACTATAAAAGAAGGAGTATTTAAGATTCAGATGCTAAAACTCTGGGTCATCTCCAAGATCATTTTAGCCCCATTTCAAACCTACTGGCTCATTATTCTTCAAAGGTCATTTCAGATTCAAGTAGTACTCAGTTCACAACGCATTTAACAAGAGAAGAGTAATATTAAAGTAATTCTCTTACCCGTGAAACACTGTGCAGGTACTGATGAACAAATGGAAAAAAAAAAAAAAAAAGGAAAAGAGACTGTCTTAAAATACATGAATAGAAAAGGGGAATAAAAAATGGAAACAATACTGAAACCTCCATTCCTAGGTTTCAAAAAAAACCAAACAACTTGTTTTAAGATGGTGCAGACAATGAATTTACCACTTTTTGCAAATACTCAGTCTTACACATGCTGATGCATACCTTTGCTTGCCTTTTTTTTCCTTTTTTAGTGCAAATAAAGCATGTACACTTCTTTGAACTTCAAAATCAGTGAACAAATGTTCACACCCTCCCCTCTCCATAGAGAAATGTATCACTTCTTAATCTTTCTATTCCTGCAAGGGAAAACTATGAGGGGAAAGATGCTGTCTGTCCTATTTTCTATGTTGGGTTCTTTTGATGATTAGTTGTTATTGTTGTTATTTGTTTGTTTGTTATTTTAATAGTATTCTGGTCATAATTATACCAAAGAAAAAAAAAAAAAAGCCCCAGAATGTGTTATTCCAAAGGTCAGAATTAAACAAGTTCCACAAAATAGTAGTTTTAACAGAAGAAAAATTCATCAGAAAGGAACTGACAATTCTAAAAGGTGAAACAGTGAAGGATGCAGAGTTGCTCCTGAAGCTCCTTTCTTGCCCACATGTGGGGCCACTTACTGAATTGTTTGCACTTCCCTGGCTCAGAGCAGTGCAGTCTCTCAGAAAATGCATGCTAAAATGGCTTTACATTGTAATTTTTTATCTCAGGTGCTCTGATGGTATATTATATGATCACCCACAGCTTTTATACTTGTACAGATTTTACAGCAGATTGAGAACTTTAATGAAAAAAGCATGAATCACACAAACCAGTTTCAATCTAATTTCCTTCTAGGTGTTACAGGCAGTAATTCATATTGACCTTTAATTTTTTTCTAAAGTATTAAATTAACAACATTAATAAAATGCTAGTCATTAATGTTTCCCCATAATACTGCAGATAATAGCTAGCAATTCAGCAGCACTACAGGCTTCTGTGATTTGATCCAGTCTCATAGATTTAATGGATGTGATTAAATTATTTTATGCAGAGTAAACATTTGCAGTGTTTCTCTTCTTGCTCCTGTCCCAACCTAAGCAAATAAACTGACTGCCAGCATCAGTCTCATGCTTCTCGTGTGAAACCTACTGTGAACTTTTAAAGCCCAGTACTGTAAGAGAGAACCTGATGTACTTCTAAATAAATTCACAGATTCATTTGCTTAACAGTTTTGAACAATTAAGGTTATGGCCCCAGTCATTTGCCTACAAAGTATTCTGTGGGAAATTTAATGCAAATAGAAGAAAAGAATTCTTCTTTTGTTTTTTTTTCCTCTTTCCCATTGCTTGAATTGTCTCTCCAGAATACAGTATTTTTCAAACATCCATTTTCACTACATAAATAGTTTTTATTTCTTGGAATTTTAAGAGAATTTGAAGGGAATAAAATGACATGACATATATCATACTTTTGTAATAAAAGGTTAGCTTTCTAGAATGAGAAAATCCAGCACAACTGAATGTGGATTGGTTGCAGAACTACTTATTTATCATTGCTTTCCTTCACATGTATCTCATCTCGTATTGTCGAATCCCAGATGAGATTTCAGTTTGGATGCATATGCACTGACTGAAAATTCCCTTCAAAGGATTATTAGAAGCCTTTACCTATCAGTCCTAAAAATCCTTGAACCCTTAAAGGCCTTCTAATTTTATATGTTTAAATGAAATATTCAAGATCATATGATCAGTCAGTGCCAAAACCAGGAATGGACACCTAGTAGGATAGCAAAACGTAATGTGCTCCTGCCATGTGCACACACTCTCTTGCCTTGTATGTCACTGCACAGCTTTAAAATTATTAACATTTGGCATGATTGGAGAAAGCTGGATGGAAAGTTGTGAAAGAACTTGTTTCAGGACTAACTCTAAGTTATGAGAGATGCATGTTTAGAGTTTGGTATCTGCTCAGATCCAATTTTTACCCAGAATATTTTGAAGGAATTCTATTAACTGCTTCCAAGTCAGTTAGTGTTAAAAGAAGCTGTTGCAAAATAGCAGGACTTCCTCAGAGTTCTCAAGCAAAAAAGTTTACACCTTGTAACTTGAAAGTTGTTAGATAATTATTGCTACACAATGCACTGCAGAATAAGACATTTTTTCAAAACTTGAAATTCAACTGAAATTTTAATTTCAAATGAATTTCTGAAAACCACCTACCAGGATTCTCAGCAGCTTTTCAAACTTCAGGTATGACACAGTACATTAATTTCTGGAGACATGCTTAAAAGCAGATAGACATAAAAGATGATGTCCAGCATTCTGTAATCAACAGCAGAGTTTCCAAAGGGCATGTGTTCTGTGCTTTCTGTTTCTGTCGATGCTGTAAAATGCATGCCTGACTTTCAGTGACATGGGTGAGATGGAGACAACTTGCCTGCAGCTGTGGCAGAGGGATACACTGGGGTCAACATTTTTCTTTTTGACTGTTTCAAAAGGAAAGTTGCTTCTTACTTCCAGATCAACAGCCAGAAAGACCTCATGAGAGTAAATAGAAACCTGGGTCCAGGTGCTAATGATCCCTGTCCTAAATCTCACTTCTTACAATGACTTTCTGTAGATGTTCTCTTATAATAGGATATGACCAAATTTGCTAAGATAGGACTGTGCTACCTAATCAGGCTAGTAACCAGGGCATATGACAAGAGAAAAATCTTCCTTTTTGCAGGGATATTTGAGGGTTTTATTCATTTCCTTCTTAATTCAGGTCCCCACTGGTGACCTTCAGTGGTTACGAAATACAGAGAGTAGCCAGAGTAACCAGGATAATTGCCTTTGCTAGCCAGGTGGTTTCAACACTTTTGTATACAGTCTTTAGACCTTTCTCATTCAGGCTGTCTCTCAAAATCCTGGGTCAAGGGAGCTGATGCAAAATGTGCCATTCTCCTAATTAGGAGGCATTAAGTGACTGTCTTGGTGTCATTAGGGCTCCGCAGTTTTCCTTGGATCCCCGAGACTTTGCAAACAGAGTTCTGGATGTTGTTCTTGACCTATAAATGCATTTAGGGCCTTTTTTTTTGACCTTCCATGTCTCTCATTTCGCAATATCAGTCAATATTAGCAAAGGTGTTCAGCTTCTACATGTTAAAAGAGATTTTTTTCTCTCTCTGAAAACCACTCCCAAATGCCATTTCTAAAATTGCTGTTCCTATTATTTTTAACTTTTTAAAATACATCTAAAGAACCAAACTAACCAGAGCAGCAAGGCTCCTCCACCTGAAAAGTCTGGACTTAGACAAATGCTCTTCACCCAACCAAGACGATATGGCTGAAGAGGAATATTCAGGGAAAGCAAGAGTGGTAGGGCTGGGCTTGGTGGAGGCAAACAGTTGTGTTACGAAGCTGCTGATGTTCACACTAAATCAGTTTCAGTGAGCAAGATATTACCAAGGCTGACAAGAAATGTTTCCCAGAGTACGCTGGCAGTGAGTGGAGCAAGACAATATTGGACTGGGTCTCACAGAGAGGGAAAGTTTTTGTATATAATGTCTGGAATGCCGAGCACATTTTTTTTTTGTTTGTCACAACTTTCACTAGTAAAGACCTGTGCCAAGGTGTTTAGCACAACTAATGATGGATGTCACTTCTGACTAAAATATTTAGTAATAGGCTGGAAAGTGCTTAGTGACTTTCTACTGAAATGGGCCTGATGAACTTAGGCCAGGGCACTTAAAAATAGGAGCTGAAATGCTGCTAGAAAAATGAGAACTGAAACAGGTGAGGCACTGAAAGCAGAGCATTGCACTGAGTTCCTGAAGTCAGTAGCAGTGTTCAAGGCTTGCATCTAACTATGCTGAAGTCTGAATAACTTCAGGAGTTAATCTTTCATATGTAACATAAACATAACATAGGAAGTAACACCTGTATAATGGCCTGTAACAACACAGGAAGCTTTACACATGAATCCTCCTTGCCTGTTTTCTTTTGATTTTGATATTTTATCTCCTTTTAAAGTCACCCAGTAAAAATTCTAGTGTTAAATGTGTCTTCCTAGACATGAAAATTCTCCAAAATCTGGGCTGCAGACAAAGATTGAAAATGTTTCCATTCAAATAAAGCTGGGCTATAGAGCAAAGAAATTCCTGCATATGAGAAGCAAACTACAATTAGATTCGTCTCATCAACATTTACACATTTAGAACCTAGACCTCTGTAACTGCATTAGCCTCCCTGATCCCCTACACAGCTCCCATTTAGAGTCAGTGGAGAAAAAACTCCAGCATTTCTTAGGCACAAATAATCTGGCTTCCTTTTGATACCTTTATGAGGATGAGATGAATTCTGTTGCAGAATTACCTCTCATTTCTCTGTTGCCTATAAAGTGAAGGTGAAATGATTAATATTTGTCTGATAACTACAATCCTGAGTTGCAGTTCTGTCTGAAGATAAACAGATGCAACCAACTCTCCATGCCTTTCACTCTGCCAAAAGATTCATCATGAATTTAGAATGGGGCTTTTCTTGTCCAGAAGTGGTAGTAGAATAAGTAAGAGAATGAATAAGCAGCATCAGTTCATCCTACATTTTCCAAGGTAAATTCAGTTAAAATAGTCAGTACAAAATTTTTGTATTTTATTGTAAGGTTCAAAGGCTTATATTAAATATTTGCTTTTCACTTGATCCCCATTTAGGCTGATATGAGCAGATGCTAAAATCTGTTTCTGAAAAGCTATGAGCTTTGAGAAAGTTCAGGTCTGCCTGGCACTCTCATAATTTGCATGCACAATATTATTTCTAGGATTTTCCTTAAGTGATTTCTGTGCTTTTTCTCTTGATTGTTCTAGCTCTTGGAAGAAAGATAAATAGGCCTCTTCTGATCTACTTATTTAACCTGAGGCTCTACTAAGATTAAGCTTCCTTTCATACATTTGCTAATAAGGAGACATTAGCAATCAGAATATAGTTCTATTAAGCATTTGATTCCCACCAGATAGAGATGTAGCATTACATTTCTCCATCGGCATTGGCCTTATTCAACAGATCTTAATGAAGGATTGATTTTGATGCCATCTTTAATGAATACATGAACAAAAAGATTAAGTCTTTCAGTCAAGCTTATCTGAAACTCTGAAAATAATTGAAAAACGTAAGGTGACAGACTGAGACAAGACTACTCGAATGTAACCAAGCTTCTAAAAATACCAGGCTGTCAATACAGCTGTGAAATATTGATGGAGAGATTGCACAGTAGAAACAGAAGTGAATATTTGTTTCAAAATTAATTAAGATATATTCCAGTTGTTCTTCCTCACACATTGTACATAACTAAGAGATCTCAACAAATCCACAAAATACATCTAGCAAGTGTGGATTCTGCTCCTTACGTGACAACCTGTTCAAACTAGGACAGCAACTAGTTTTCCTGAGTAATTTTAGACAATGTGGAATGAGAAAAGACAGCTGAAAGTAGCACCACAATTTAACTGCAGATTTTTTTGACTTTTAAGAACATAATTTCTATCTTTTTCTGTCACCAGAGATTTTAGTTTTACATAACTAAAACCAAAATAAATTAAAAATATTACTTTCCCTAGTTTCTGTGTGCTTTTTGTTAAAAGTCATATCACAATTTAAATATCAAACCATAAAATATCAGAGATAAGATGTATTTGACAGTTTAAGAGAGTATTCCTTCTCAAATGAAATGTCTTGACAAAACCAAATTTGCAATTTTTTCACCTATAACTATTTCTTTGCCATTTACCGTAACTTAAAATATTCTTCTACCAGCCTGATGGAGTTTAGAACTTTTGAGGACTATCTTTGGAGAACAGAGAGTGATATTACAGAAATCCATTAGGGTGAGGAGCTGCATATAGAGAAAAGAATAAAAATAGAGTTTAAATGTTTTCCCTTACCGTGAACCAGGTAGGTCTAATCTATCATGGCAGCAGTGAAACAAATGCATAAGTCAAGAATCAACTTTTCTTTTTACTTCCAATTGAAGTATTTTTCCCTCCCTTGTTTAGTCTAATGGATCTAATTGACTTACACAATTACTGAGACTGGAGACTAGCACAGCTTTGAAATCACAGCCTTGGAAAAAGTTGTTTGCAACTATGTGCACACACGTGTACTTTGAAAATACACTCAAATATCTATTTTTATAGAGCATAGAATACTTTGAAAATACACTAAAATATCTCTATTTTTGAAAAGCATAGAATATTTCAAGTTGGATACAAGACAATTTATTTCTCGATGTATTTTCTGTTCATTTTGTACTTTGTATTATCTTCCATCCTCCGTTCTCATTTCCATTTCATTTCTTCTCTTGCTCTATACAGAAGTGCAGGAAAGAGAAAAATGTCTGTACTCAACCATTCCATCTCACTTTCATTGCTGCTTTCACTTCTAGAGGACTTGAGGTCATATTAAAAATACTTCTAAACAACTGAACTGTTCCTCTCTTCAACCACAATTAAAATCTAAAGATAACAGACTGGCTGTAATAAGAAACTATGTAGCCTTTGTATTAGCTGTTCTAACAGACAAAAAGAAAACAAATTTTTCATTTAATGCTTTGACACATGCTTTGCTTAAATACGTGACTGTAAAAGAACTTTATTTTTCTTGCATAGATTTGTCACACAGTCTCTTCCCAATTCCACTTGGTCAGGTATTTAATGTATAAGGGAACTAAAACTAAAGTTTTGCTATGAAAATCAAGTTGAAGACTAACTATTACTGTAAAATTACTTGATTTCTCGTGGTGAAATCAGAAAGCTTCTAATAAGAAGAAAAAAACCCAGAAATTATTGCCTATTTTCAAAAATACATAATTACCATCCAGCACCCTGTGCTTGTTGATGACACTGCTGTAATACAGCAGAGATCCTGACGTTCTCTAAACCCTTCATTGTGATCACATTGGCTATCCTCCATCCATCCTGTGGTCTCAGTTGACACCATTTAATGAAAAAATGGTGTGAGGTTTTATGTAATACTGGAACAATTTCCAGTTGCTTTCTTTCCTGTCCTTGGAAAGCAAGCTATTCTACTTGAATGGGCCTCACAATTCAATGCTGCAAAGAGGTTCCAATGGTACTAAGTCCTCGTCTTCAGGTTTGGACCTCTCATCCTACTTTGTAGTTTCAAATAGAATCATTGAATTGTTTCAGCTGGAAAAGACCTTTAAGATCATTGAGTCCAACCATTAACCTAACACTGTCAATCCCACCACTAAACCATGTCCCCAAGCACCTCATTTGTATGTCTTTTAAATACCTCCAGTGATGGTGACTCCACCACCTTCCTGGGCAGCCTGTTCCACCATTTAACTTTTCTTTGCTTTTTCCCCACTCTGAGATTTGCCAATATTTCATCTTCTTGATAAAAAGTCATCTTTGTATCCAATACTTTTGCTTTGCCAGGACTGGCTCACTCACTGAGGCTCCCAGTCTGTGCTATTTTTAAGAATGAAAGGCAACAACAGCTTTCTTTGCTAGTACAATGCTAGTCTTCTTTTTTAACTCCTTGGGATTTATCTCCTTGGGATTTCGGGTAGCAAAGACTCAGCATCACAGGATGTTTTGGCTTGGAAGGAACACTAAAGATCATCTAGTTCCAATCTCCCTGCCATTATCAGGGACACCTTCCAATAGGTCAGGTCAAAGCCCTGTCCAACCTGGTCTTCACCACTTCCAGGGATGGGGCATCCATAACTTCTCGTCTCACCACCCTCACCATAAGGAAGTTCTTCCTTATCTCTTATTTAAATCTACCCTTTTTCAGTTTATAGCCATTCCTCTATCACTACATGCCGTTATAAAAAGTCCCTCTTCAGCTTCCTTGTAGAACCCTTTAAGGTATTGCAAGGCTGCTATAAACTCTCCCCAGGGCCTTCTCTTCTAGTCTCTCAGCCTGTCTTCATAGGAGAGGTGTTCCACTCCTCTGATCATCTTCTAATCTATGGCACCATTCCTTTCCCATTTTGGCTTGCTCAACTGGGGTTTGGCACAATTCAAGCAAAGTTCAGTTCTTTGAGAACTGACTAAACTCTGAACCTTTGTTTTCCTTTGAAACATTGAAATAGCTTGAAAGCTATTCACATACATCTGACAGGTTTTTGGTTTATGGGTTTAATTGTTCTCTTTCTTTGCCATTTGTGAAACAAACATCCCCAGCTTAAAAATACTATCAATATTACCCTCATGACAACTTTCATCGACAGCTATGTGACTTTCTCATTTGACCTAGCACAGCTGTTTGGCATGTCTGTTGTTAAAGGCACACTGAATTTAAGATACTTGCAAGACAGGTTATTTCTTCATACAGCTCCAGATGCCTGTCCATTAAAACATGATCTTTTTTTACAGTCCAATGAGACATTCTGGAAGTTTAGCCCAGTCTTAATTTAAGACCCAGTCTTAAATAAAATCTTCCAAGATAAAATCTTCCAGATAAAACCTTCCAAGTCAAAACTGAAAAATGATACAAAATGTTACAAATAATGTAACTGTGAACATTGGCTACAAATACCAACCAGGCTGTTAACTAGAAGTGCTCACATACTCTGTGAACTGTTCTACAAGGATACGTGAAATTGCCGTACTTTTGGGAACAACAGCACCACTGGGCTCAGTCTGTGCACTGGGGTCAGTACAGAGGTAGATCCCTATATATGGGGGGGGAATAACAACAAGTATCAGGTACGAGTACAGACCAGGGGACAACCAACAGGAAGACAGCCTTGAAGTCAAGTATCAGGTATTTTGGTCATAACAACCCCAGGCAATGCTACGGGCTTGTAGAAGAGTGGCTGGAAAATTACCTGGTGGAAAAGGACCTGGGGATGATGGTTGACACCCAGCTGAACATGAGCCAGCAGTGTACCCAGGAGGCCAAGAAGGCCAACACCATCTGGCCTTTATCAGGAACAGTGTGGCCATCAAGAGAAGGGAAGTGATCATGCCCCTGTACTTGGCACTGGTGAGGATGCACCTCAAGTACTGTGTTCAGTTCTGGGTCCTTCACCACAAGACACTGAGTCACTGGAGCAAGTTCAGAGAAGGGCAATTGGTGAAGGGTCTGGAGAAAAAATCTTATGAGAAGAGGCTGAGGGAATTTGAATTGTTTAGTTTGGAGAAGAGGAAGCTGAGGGGAGACCTTATCACTCTCTACAGCTACCTGTAAGGAGGTTGTACTGAGGTGGGTGCCAGTTTCTTCTTTCAACTAAATAACAAGATGACTGGAGGAAATGGCCTGAAGTTGCACCAGGGGAGGTTTAGACTGGATATTAGGAAGAATTTCTTTACTGAAAGTCAGGCAGTTGAAAGGGATGCCCAGGGAGGTGGTGCAGTCACCACGCCTGGAAAAAAAACATCTAGATAAGTCACTTCAGGACAAGCTCTAATGGGATAGTGAGGTGTTGATGGTTGGACTTGGTGATTAGAGGTCTTCTCCAACTGTAACAATTATATGATTCTGTTGAAAATGTTGCTGGTAGGCAACAAGTTGAACAGCATCCTGGGCTGCATTAGCAAGAGTGTGGCCAGCAAGCCAAGGCAAGTGTTTCTCTCCTCCTCTGCTTAGCA